>JANAVB010029220.1:9074735-9202235 GCA_029216955.1 Iris pallida
CACTGGTCAAGCCTCATCGGCCTGCGGATTCCTGGGTATCTCCTAATTTGTAAAAAAAAAAAAGCTTTTTGATCCATGGATTTTGCTTGTTTCTACTCATTTGCTTGTTTCAAATTTAGGGCTTTCTGTAATTAGGGTTTCTGGTGGGTTAAATCTTGAAATAATAAGAATTAAGAAGTAGGATATATGGAATGGATTTGTGAGGGCTTCCTTTGGGACGCCTTTTTAGACTGTGGTGGAAAAATTCGGAACCCGCCCGATAGATAGCACTCGTACAATCGGAGGAGGAGGAAGAAAAAGAGAGAAAGTTGCAAACTTGTTAGAAAAAATTGACCAAAATCATGGGAGAATCCCTCCTGACCACCCTCTCCATGGAGAACCACCACCACCCGTCCACTTTCCTTTCCATGGACCCCACCGGAGCCCCAAGCAATCCTGCGTCCTCCCATGACGACTCTGATCGCGAGTTGATGATGGCCCTCTCCGGTCCTCCCGACATCAATCTCCCCCTCTCAGCTGAACACTCCCCACCTCCCCAGCATCCTTGGAACCCCGCGGATATCCTTGACATTGGCCCGACGTACCCGTGCCCTCAGATTTTTGATACGGAGTCCACGGCCCTCATCCTCCCCAGTAAGGCTGGAGCCAGGAAATTTGCCAAGAGAGGGGACTCCATCTGGGGTGCTTGGTTCTTCTTCAACTTCTACTTTAAGCCTGCCCTCTCGGATAAATCCAAGGCAAAGATCAGTTGGGATGGGAACTCATTCTCCGGATTCGACAAGTCGGACCTGAAGCTGGACGTGTTCTTGGTCCAGCACGATCTGGAGAACATGTACATGTGGGTGTTCAAGGAGAGGCCCGAGAATGCTCTCGGCAAGATGCAGCTGAGGAGCTACATGAATGGGCACTCAAGGCTCGGGGAGCCTCAGTTCCCATTCAGTGTTGATAAGGGGTTCGTCCGGTCCCACCGGATGCAACGGAAGCAGTACCGGGGGCTGTCGAACCCTCAGTGTGTTCACGGGATCGAGGTTGTGAGGTTGCCCAATCTGAATGTGGTTTCTGATGCTTATCGCAAGAAGTGGATGGAGCTCACTGGGAAGGACCTTAGTTTCTCGATCCCATCTGAAGCCAGTGACTTCACCACTTGGAGGAATCTCCCCAGTACAGAGTTTGAGCTTGAGAGGCCTCCTCCTCCTCTGAAGAACGGTACTTCCCATCCTCATCCAAAGAAGTTGCTAAATGGGTCAGGACTGAACTTATCAACCCAGCCCTCCAGTCATTCCAATGGGGACGGGATGGACCTCTCACCTGTTTCTAGCAAGAGAAAGAAGGATCTCTTCCCCCATGCAATGGATGAGGACTTCAGCATGCCTTCAAATTCCTTCCCTGAAAGAGCTCAAGTCACGGACATACATCCGATCGAGCCATCCTGGTTGAGTGATTTCAGCGGCGTGATGAGGCATGTATATGGGCCTGTGACTGCTGCCAAGACTATATACGAGGATGATCAAGGATATCTGATAATGGTTAGCTTGCCTTTCTGTGATCTGCCAAGGGTCAAGGTTTCTTGGAGGAACAGTCTCACCCATGGGGTGGTGATTATTCGTTGTGTCAGTACTGCTAGGACGCCTTACATAAAGAGACATGACAGGACATTCAAGCTAACCGATCCTTCTCCCGAGCACTGCCCTCCAGGAGACTTCATTAGAGAGATACCGCTTGCTACCCGAATTCCTGAAGATGCTAAGCTGGAAGCGTACTATGATGAGACTGGTACTGTGCTAGAGATTATGGTTCCGAAACACCACGTCGGGCCTGAAGAACACGAGGTTCGCGTCTGCATGCGCCCTCCTCACCTTGGAGCCAATGAACTGCTGTTGACCTGAATAGACTGGGACTTGTGTGTATTGGATGGACATGGTCAGTTTTCCATCGTGTACCAACTTTTCTACCAAAGAAAGGAAATCTGTGCAATGAAAGTGCATCTTCTTCTTGGGGTTGGTATATTGCTTTTAAGCTCATATGCTTGATAGGATTGGTAGCTAGGTTTTCCTTACAACTGCAAACTTGAAAGTGTGTTAAAGAAAGTGGTAAGAGTTCACTCCCACTTCTTCAGCTATTACATTCTTATATTTGGATATGATGTTCTCGTAATTTATATTTCCGTATGTTACCTACAAGTTGTTTGGTGGCATGTGCTTCCCTGTGTTTTGGTATAAATGTGTTTATGAATTGTTTGTGACACCTGAGCATGCATTCTTCATCTATATCAAAGCTCTGTGAATGTGAATTGTACTATTATTCATTCAATGGAAACAACTAAGTAAAGTTGTGATGTTTCTGTGTTGCATGAAGTCACATTTCCTCGAGCTCGTAGTGTTCAATGTTTTGTCAGATTTAATTGTTGAATGGCTTGGCCTGTTTGACTGGTTACTTGTTTTAGGATGAGTATGTTCATGTTGCAGAATGACTTGTTCAGGATGGATTTTTGTATTCCGTGACTTTAGTTCAAGTCATCTCGGCTTGAGTGGTGTTATATTTTCCTTCCAGTTTTGCTGTACTCTCTTATTTGTCATCTATGATGTGTGAAATTTCTTTAAATCTCTTGAAGCAATGTGACTGGCTTTATTTTCTGTTAATTAGATGACATAGAAATGATGTTGTTTGGCATTGAACATGAGCAATCCAAGGTGATGTTAGGTTCTGATTGGAGGTGTGGCGATGGAGAGTAGTCTGGAGCATCCAGAAGTTGCGAGGTGTGGTGTGGGGATGGAGAGCAGTCTGGAGCATCCAGAAGTTGCGGGTTCTGCTTTTGGCAATTTTGTCAAGGGCCAAAAGTGGTTAGTCTTACTGTATACCGTCAGTCAGGATTTGGTTCATGATGTGACCCAAATCAACATCTTTTTAGGATGAACCGAACTTGGCGGTCAGGATTAGTGCTGGACTAATTTAGAAATTTTCTAGCCCTAAATTAGTTTTTTTTTTTTTTTTTTTAAACGCATATAATGAGGCTAAGAGAGTTTGCTCATGGGATGCTCAAGTGAGAGATTTAGGAAGACAAATCCACAAAAACCTAAAATAAAGTCCGTACTTTATTTTTATTTAAGACAGTTGGAAGGAAAAAATCTGTTTGGAGAGTAGGGATGGCAACGGGACGGGTAGGGGTCGGGGACCATATCCTCCATCCTCATTCCCGAGTAGCGTTTGAATTTCCATCCCCGTCCCCGTTTTCCGTCGGGTCCAATTTTTTATCATCGTCTCCATCCTCGTTAAACAATGCATTCTCCGTCCCCGTCCCCGACCCGTTAGCACTTTCGGGGCCAAATTTTTTCGTCTCTGTCTTATGTACACTAGTAAATGCACGTGCTTTGCACGTATAATAATGTATAATAAGAACATTATTCAATTATAGTCAAATACTTATTCTAACTCATGTGGTTAAGGTGGGAGGTATTTTTCTTGTTTGGTTAAGTTCGATTTTCCATGTTGAATATATTTAACAATTATAAACTTTTTTCAACATTTGTTTACATAATTAATTTTTTTCAAATAAAATGGACCGTGATTTAATGACTGCTTCGACGGCTCACTTTTGAACCGTTTTGAAGCCTCATTATATAGTAGAAGATTATAAGCTTAAAAAATTATATGCATTCAAAAAAAAAAATACAAGGCATGTTAATAATGGTTTTCATAAAATAAATATATAAACTACTAGATAAATAAATAGAGTATATCATTTCCAATTGGTTGCACATATGGATATGGTATAAGTAATCGGGGTCGAATATTTATCGGGGCGGAGTACTATATCCATACCCGTCCCCGAACCCGATCGAAGAATTTTTTTTAATCTCCATCCCCGTTTTTAAATCCCCAAACCGGTTCCCATCGGATAAAAAAATCGGATCTCCGTCGGGTTCGGGAGGATATTGCCATCCCTATTGGAGAGTCATCTGCCTCGTTCAGAGATATCGTCACATGGTTGGTAAGTGATTTCATTGTGTATCGTTTTTTTTCCAGGAATTGAGGGTTTGAACTTGGTGACAAAGGAATTAACATATTTGTAATCAATCTTCTACTATTAAATTATATATATATTGGAATTTGTTCAGGTGACTATAACATATACGGTACGTTTGATCTGTTTTTGTTTGTTTTTGCACGAATTTGTGGTTCGCTACTTCAAGTGAATTGGTGTCATTTCTGCAGCATTTTTGGCCGCACAAAACTGAAAATATTTTTCAACAATGACATAGATGAGTACCAATCCGAAAATATTTTTTTGTCCGCAGACGGGCCAGCCCACCCGCCTGCATGGCACTCCCCCATTGGCCCCCATATTAGCATAGGGCCCACGCCATTGACTTGCCAATGGGGGGGTGCCACGTGGTGTTGATACCAATCTCATGCCCCGATGAAGTCAGGGGAGTCAATTTGAGGATCTGGCCGCCCGCGGGCCAAATAGCAGTGTTGATACCAATCTCATGCCCTGATGAAGTCAGGGGAGTCAATTTGAGGATCTGGTTAGCATGAAATGGAGTACCCATTAGTTTATCAGAATCATATGGAACTACAATTCCGTCTGTGTATTAACATCCCTTCAATTTTCCATAGGCCCTCCAATTATTCTTTGTTTTTAGTGGATTCCCAAGAAACATAATTTTAATCCTGCAATCCCTGAGTAATAGGACTATAAATGGAAATCCAATTCATTCAGAGAACCCTCAGATCATGGGGGAAATGTACAGAGGAAGACCACTCAGATCATGGGAAAATGTACAGGGAAACCAGTATGACGTCCAGTATAATTTGCTAGAAGAAACCAAGTGACCAAAGCATTTTGCACGCTAACATGACAATCAAATCCTGGGTAGGTAGATTCTTAATATAGGTATAGATAATGTGAAATATGGCTTTAGTTCAAGCATAAGAATACAGTATCTAGATTTTAATACATGAGCATTTTATTGCTCCATGTTGCTAATATAATACACAATCCAAATTGGAGTCCCTAGCTCTCGGAGGCGAGATGCAACAGAAAAACTACATCCAAAAAATTGCAGTTGCCGGCAGCACTTATGGTCACTGCAACGTTGTTGAACTTTAATACACATATCCAGTTCGAACCGCCGATATCTTAGGTACTTGTAGAGGAAAACAATTAGATCTTTCTCATCATTTCATGCAGTTAGAACTATGATTACTTCTTTTCTCTAGTAAACCAGCAGGGCACCAGGAACAATAAGCATACAAACATTAAAACATTCTGAGCTAAGGTTTGTTTATTTAATTTGCATTTGACCATTCTATACGATTTTAGATCACAGCATAACTACGACTATATGTCAAAGAACACACAATACATTCATTTGTTTCAATAATCATGCAACAGAAAATTACTTGAACCAAGCTGCAACCGACACTAACCTGCAAGAGAATACCAACTGCAGCAGAGATGACATCAAAAGCTACAAGAAATGTAACATATTTAATTTTTCAATCTGAAGACACTGCAGAAACTACTACAATATTTCCGACATTATTCTTACACAAACACACTACTGATCCCCGGAGCAAGAGAAAGGATCAACAAGACACCGACTGACCACCATCATATTGTAAACCTTCAAATATGAAATATGTTGTGCTCTTGAAGAGAACACAACTCTACTACCAAACCTCGGAAAACAAACATTCCCCAGCAGGGGAGGAAGGGGAGGAGGAGACGCAGCAAAAGACCACACCGGAAAAGAAGTCACCTACAACACAACTAGTCTACTTCCTCGATCTTGGGACCAGCACCACTTCCACCGCCACCACCAACAGTCGGACCATCTTCATCCATTCCCCCTCCCATATCGGCGCCGGCACCCTGGTACATCTTCGCAATGATGGGGTTGCAAATGCCCTCCAGCTCCTTCATCTTGTCCTCAAACTCGTCCGCCTCCGCCAACTGGTTGCTGTCCAGCCACTGGATCGCCTGCTCGATTGCATCCTCGATCTTCTTCTTGTCCGCAGGAGCTAGCTTCCCACCGATCTTCTCGTCCTTGATCGTGTTGCGCATGTTGTAGGCGTAGTTCTCCAGGGCGTTCTTCGCCTCCACCTTCTTCTTGTGCTCTTCGTCCTCCGATTTGTACCTCTCTGCCTCCTGAACCATCTTCTCAATCTCCTCCTTGCTCAGCCTGCCTTTGTCGTTGGTGATGGTGATCTTGTTCTTCTGGCCGGTCGTCTTGTCCTCGGCAGAGACGTTCAATATGCCGTTGGCATCAATGTCGAAACATACATTGATCTGCGGAACACCCCTGGGTGCTGGAGGAATGCCAGAGAGCTCAAACTTGCCAAGGAGGTTGTTGTCCCTAGTCCTGGTCCTCTCGCCTTCGTAGACTTGAATCAAGACACCAGGCTGGTTGTCGGAGTAGGTAGAGAAGACCTGCTCCTTCTTGGTCGGAATGGTAGTGTTCCTCGGGATGAGGACGGTCATGACCCCTCCAGCAGTCTCCAGTCCAAGCGAGAGAGGCGTTACATCCAACAACAGCAAGTCCTGCACCTTCTGATTGCCCTCTCCGCTCAAGATGGCTGCTTGAACAGCAGCACCATACGCGACAGCCTCGTCAGGGTTGATGCTCTTGCACAGCTCCTTCCCGTTGAAGAAGTCCTGGAGGAGCTGCTGCACCTTGGGAATCCTGGTAGACCCTCCGACGAGGACGACATCATGGACGCTGTTCTTGTCCATCTTCGCGTCCCTCAGGCACTTCTCCACGGGCTCCATGCACTTCCTGAATAGATCCATGTTGAGCTCCTCAAACCTCGCACGAGTAATGGAGGAGTAGAAGTCGATGCCCTCGTACAAGGAATCGATCTCGATGGTCGTCTGGGCAGTAGAGGAGAGGGTCCTCTTCGCCCTCTCGCAAGCGGTCCTCAGCCTCCTCAGAGCCCTGGGGTTCCCACTAATGTCTTTCTTGTGCTTCCTCTTGAACTCCTGAACGAAGTGGTTCACCATCCGGTTGTCGAAATCCTCCCCGCCGAGATGGGTGTCGCCAGCAGTTGCCTTCACCTCAAAGATGCCCTCTTCGATGGTGAGGAGGGAAACGTCGAAGGTGCCGCCACCCAAATCGAAGATGAGCACGTTCTTCTCCCCCGTGCTGCTTGCCTTCTTGTCAAGACCATAAGCAATGGCCGCAGCGGTGGGCTCGTTGATGATCCTCATGACATTGAGGCCGGAGATGACCCCGGCATCCTTGGTGGCCTGGCGCTGGGAATCATTGAAGTAGGCGGGGACCGTGACGACCGCATTCTTGATCGTCTTGCCGAGGTAAGCTTCGGCAATCTCCTTCATCTTGGTCAAGACCATGGAGGAGATCTCCTCCGCCGAGAACTGCTTCTCTTCGCCCTTGTACTGAACGACAATCATGGGCTTGTCTGCAGGCCCTGCAATGACCTTGAAGGGCCAATGCTTGATATCGCTCTGGACAGAAGGGTCACTGAAACGCCTTCCGATCAAACGCTTTGCATCTGTATACACACAATTTACAAGCCAAACACAACATATAAATATAACCGCTTCCTAAAAATAAAATGTTCAAGAAACAAAAATCAAATTATGTGCCGACAGTATTAGAAATTATTCAGTAGTCTGGACTTGACACGGTAGCGAGCCCCGACTCCACACCAATGAAAGAGTGGTATATATCATGGCAGTATAATTGAGGAATCAAGTCTCACCACTGCCGTGTAACGAGTCCGGACCACTAAATTTCTCCAACAGTAGATGAAAATTCTTTAATTTCTGACCAAAATAGCTAGACAGACAACAAACACCCATTGCAAATAGCATGCCCCAAGTTCCATGAGCACCAAAATTTTCGTGGATTTTTTTGAACCCAAAAGATCTTCTGTAGAGTACTGTGATACGTTGGACACGGATCGGACACGGTAAAGTGACTCAGAAGTACCATCAGAGCACACCAAAATAGGTGTCGTGTCCGAGTCGCGATGCCCGTGTCGCATCCGATATGTTCTACATAGTAATTAGTAAATCACATGAACTATTTCACTCTAAACATTAGATATTCTGCACAAATTTTTTTTATTCTCGAATTTCTGTTTGCTAATGTTATTTCAACTTTTAGAGAGAGAGAGAGAGAGAGAGAGAGAGAGAGAGAGAGAGAGAGAGAGAGAGAGGACTGACCGAAGACTGTGTTGGTGGGGTTCATGGCGACCTGGTTCTTGGCGGCGTCGCCGATGAGCCTCTCGGTGTCGGTGAACGCCACGTAGGACGGGGTGGTCCGGTTCCCCTGGTCGTTGGCGATGATCTCCACCCTGTCGTGCTGCCACACCCCCACGCACGAGTAGGTCGTGCCGAGGTCGATGCCGATGGCCGGTCCTTCTCCCTTTCCCGCCATTTCTTCTTCAACAACAAACAAACTAGAGAATCAAACGAGAGAGAAAGGAAAGTTGTAGAAATCACTTGATTAGAAAGCGCTCGCTTTTCTTCTGTGTCTCTGTGTGGATTGGAGAGGAGGAGGAGGTGACGATTATATAGAACCATTTGGTCGTTCCTGAAAGTTCCTGTTTCTTCTCAGAAGAGTATTCTGGAGATGACTATTAAGAAGATTCTGGACATTACTCCTTCCACTTTTATACTCTCTCGACTCCTCCAGACACCTCTCGCACTTTCTTATTTTAGCTATAGATTTAGCACAGCAATGGGCCTACAATTTGGGCATAAAGCCCATTTTGTCCATAAACTATAGGTGCGTTTGATTATACGTGGAAAATAAATTAATTTTAGGAAAATATTTACTAGAAGAAAAAAAATTTGTGGAAAATTATACGAAATTAATATGGGTGTTTGATTGTCGTTACTTAAAATTTTCTATAAAAATAGTTATTTTTCTTGAAAATTAATATTTTCCTATGGGTTGGACTAATTTTATTTTTCACTATTTTAGAAAAAGATATAAAAAATTTATAGATTTTTTAAAAACAAATTCATGAAAGATACAGGCTATCAAACGCTATAATTAGTGAAAATTTTGCGACAAAAATATTTTTCATGGAATTTTTTTTTAATCAAACATAGCCTAAAAGAAAATAATAATAATAATAATAATAATAATAATAATAATAATAACAATAAGCTACAATGTTTGAAATTGGTGGCTCCCACTCCCAGCAGAAATCAACCACGACCAATTTCAAACATTCGAAAAAAAAAGTATTTTATCCTATAATCTAGAAGCGTTGTATATATTAGTGACTATGTAATAAAATATAATCAGATATTATAATCCTTAGAGGGATGTAATTGTGAGAATTAGGAAGAGTAGAATACAAACGAGTTTGGAACGTTAGAATAGAATAAAAAAAACCTGTGTGAAAAAATATAATTCATGTTATACTTAACAATTATTTTTATAGAATTTTAGTATTTACTAATTAATTTACATAAATCAACAGGGGTGCAACTTGGACGGGCTAAACCCGAGCCCGATCGGGTAAACCCGTTAATGGGTTGGGTTAGGGTTGAAGATACTCGGATTCGGGCTTGGGTTCGAGTTAAGATATTTGAATCCGATCAAAAATGGGGTTGGGCTCGGGTTCATGTGTCGGGTTATCCGAAGAACCCGAAACCCGACTTATATATATATATATATATATATATATATATATATATAATACCAAAATTCTTCACCCAAACTATTGAACTCATTGTCTAAATATTCTTTCAGTTTGTTTTTTAATGATCAAGACTTGACTCTTTGATTATGTATTTAATATTACTTATGTTAAAATGTCTCAAATATTATATTAGAGTCCGATAAACCCGTTGGACCCGAGCCCAACCCGATCCTCCGGACTTTGTCTTGGAGTTCATATGTTGAACCCGAGGTCAGGTTGGGCTTGGGCTTGGGCTTGGGCTCGGACTAGGGTTATGATTCATCGGATTGGACTCGGATTGACCTCAAGTTCGACCCAACCCGTCCGAGTTGCACCCCTAGAAATCAACAAGTTTGGAACATTAACTTCCAAATGTATTATTTTAAAGTTATAAGGAAGTATTAATTGTTCATGTGAAATTTTATGTTTTCCAAAATTTATTACTATTTTATTAACTTCAAAACAAATTGGAAGTCCCAGATGGCGTATTCCCATGAATAATTTTTTTTTAAATATTTTTGCACATAAGTAATTTATTTTCATGATTTATAGGTATATTTTTAATTTAACCACATCGATACGGTCTCAAATATTTTTGTGCGGATCTCGAATTGCAACGAGACCTATGTCGTTGGATATGCAGTGTCGAACTATCATTGTGAGAGTATTTTTAGCAAGTTTTGTGATACATTTTTAAAATGTCACCTTAAAGTATCATAAAACACGTTAAAAATTTTCTCGCAAAAATAGTCCTGACGTACGTCTCAACATGATTCGAGGTCCGTTCAAAAAGACGTGAGTCCAAATTGGGGTGGTCAAATAAAATATAGACTTATATGAAAGCAAGAAAATATAAAATACTTATATGTAAGAATGTCAAAAATAAAGAAATGTCTTTATCTACCAAAATTGTCGTTGCTACAGCTAGTAATTTCGCTAGTGCTATTAGCAAATTTCAATCAAAATGGATTCGCCATTTCACATGAATTCTATTTTTACAGACTTCTATTTTCCTTTTATTACAAAATGTCTCTCTTTACAAAAATTTATATGGAAAAAATAATAATAATGTAACAACCCTTAATACAGGATCGGCCTTGGCCAGAGAAGACTGTACAAATGTCCATGGTCCAAAAATGTAAGGGAGTTTTTTTTTTATATATATAATATACTTTCTTTGGTAGTATTTTGAATATTAATGCTTCCACAGTTTGATATAGTGATTCGTTTAACAAAGTTTTTTTTTTTTTTGGGCGCTCCCACAGGAGGAATGCCGCATTGGCATTCATTTAGGAAAGTTAGTTTTCAATTGGAGATATTTAATAATATGGACTCACATAATAGTTGAAATTAGGATTTGAGTTTTCAAAATGTCCGACGTTAATATTTGGATTTTAAAATCACTGCTCACTTGTCTACGTGAACAACGATTTTAAGGCCCAAACACTAATATATTTTGGAGACCGAAATCTTAATATCAACTCTTATGTGAGATCCTATTACTAAATAACAATTTCAATTATCTCTCTTATGTAAAAAGGACATGAGTTCAAGGCCTATTGATTTTTTTTTTTTTTTTTTAAATGTTGGTTTTTTTTTTTTTTTCTTTTTTTTTGCGTTATACAATCTGATTTCATGAGATATTCCAACATGCTACCAGAAATCCGGGCTATTTTATATAAGATTAAATTTGACACCGAGGAGGATTTTTTTCTTGGCTAATTCTAAGGACACTCCCACACTTACTTGGGACTAGCCCTTTCTAGGGGACATCCCAATTTGGTGGAACTTTTACTCGGGACAGTCCAAATTTTACTTGGGACTAGTCCAACCCCCAAAGAATTAGGATTTCTCTAGAGACAGACGCCGACGGTGGAGCAGACGCCGACGGACGCGTGAGGGCGTGGTCGAGCTCTGGGAGGAGAGGGGGAGGAGGAGGAGGAGGCAAAGGAGGCGGCGGCGGCGGCGGAGGAGGCAGAGGCAGAGGAGGAGGATGAGGAGGGGGGGGGGGGGGGGGGGAGGAAGAGGAGGAGAAGGAGGAGGAGGCGACAGGCAGGGATCGGAAAGATGAGGACTGTCAAATTTTTTGACAGTCCTAAAAAAAATAGGACTGTCAAATTTTTGACAGTACTTCCAATAGGAAGTACTGTCAAATTTTTGACAGCCCTTCCAATAGAAATGGCTGTCAAATAATGTCAAATTCTTTGACAGTCCTGAAAAAAATTGGACTAGCCCTAAGAGAAAGTTTGGATGTCAAATTTCTAAATAATTTGGAAAAAATTGGACTAGTCCCAAACAAGTTTGAGAGTGTCCTTAGAATTAGCCTTTTTTTTTTTTTGTAGTTCTACACCGCGGTCCTGTCTCGCAACCACGTGTCGGCCCCCCATTGGAGGGGGGCCTAAAATTTTTGGAGGTGGGGCCCATGTGGTGCGGGGGGCGAATGGAAGAGGGACACAACGGCGTGGGCCAGACCCGTGGTCACCCCTCCGGCGGTCAGTTTAGCATTTCCCTTTATTTATTTATTTTCTTTCTAAATGGTAAATACAAGTGAACTCTAACTTGTCTTCGTTCTCAAACAATAGTCTTTCCCGAAATTACTTTTTATCATCATTTAAACAGAAACTGGCTAACAAATGGAGAAAGAACACCACCACCATTATACCATCTCTCCGACTCAAACCCATTTCCGTCACCAATTGGCTCTCATGCATCCCCACCACCAATGGACCAACATTACTCCAAACACTCTCCGACCACCCGAACCCCCAAATCTCCGCCTTCCCTCGGAAGGGCTTCTCCGTAATTTCCAACCCCATCACCGGAAGAGCAGTCCACTGCCTCTCCGTCACCGGCCCCTTCCAGCTGAGCACCTTCCACCACAACACCCTCATCGCAATGTACTTCAAATTCCACGACCCCGACGCCGCCTTCAACGTGTTCGACAGAATGCCTCACCGGAACGACGCCTCCTGGAACAACGTCATCTCCGGCTTCGTCCGGTCCGGACTGTTCGATAGATCGATCCGACTTTTTCGGACGATGAGAGAGGAAGCGTTCCGCCCGAATGGGTTCGTCCTTGCTAGCCTCGTAACCGGTTGTAATATGGTGAAGGAGAGGTTCGGTATCGGCGTCGGAATTCATGGTCTGGTGTTGAAATTAGGGCTGATGTCGAACGTTTATGTCGCCACTGCGTTGCTGCATTTGTATGGTAAATGCGGTCTAGTTTCCTACGCAAGGAGGTTCTTCGAGGAGATGCCCGAGAGGAATGTGGTCTCGTGGACGGCCTTGATGGTGAGCTGCTCGGCCAACGGGCACCCGGAGGAGGCGTTGAGGGCGTATGTGCAGATGAGAGAGGAAGGGGTGGTCTGCAACCAGAATTCGTTCGCGACGGCAATTAGTTCGTGCGGGATGCTCCAGGACGACGAGTTGAGCATGAGGGTTCTCGCCCATGTCGTGGTTTCGGGATACGAAGCCGAGGTTTCTGTCGCCAACACGGTCATCACTTTGCTTGGCAACATGGGGAGGATAGGCGATGCAGAATGCCTGTTCGGACGGATGGAGGAGAAGGATGTCATATCTTGGAATGCGATGGTATCGTTGTATGCCCGCGAGGGGATGCCTGCAGATTCCTTCTGCTGTTTTACTAAGATGAGGAGGGATTATAACTTAGGACCGGATGCCACCACTCTATCCAGTTTGATATCTGCATGCAATTCTGTCGAGTATCTGAAATGGGGAAGGGGGATGCATGCTCTCGCCGTTAAAGATGGGCTCCATTCATTTGTTTCGGTGTGCAATACGCTTATCAATATGTACTCTGCGGCAGGGAAATCAGAAGAGGGGGAGGTCTTGTTTCATGAGATGCCTGAAAGGGATCTGATATCATGGAATACGCTGATGTCTTTGTACGTTCAAAGCGGAGATCACGTCACCGCCTTGAGACACTTTGGTCGGCTGCTCCGATCGATCAAGCAACCAAGTTACGTGACGTTTGCTACTGCATTGGGTGCGTGTTCTAACTCAGAAGCTCTATTGGCTGGCAGGGGGATTCATGCCCTTATCATCCACCATGGCCTACTTGGTAACCTGTTGTTGGCAAATGCCTTGATCACCATGTATGGCAAATGCAATGCTATGAGAGAGGCCAAGTGTGTGTTTGGAGCTATGCCTTACTGTGATTCGGTATCGTGGAACACACTTATAGGAGGATATGTAGACAATGAACAACATACAGAAGAGGCGATGGAGGCATTTATCATGATGAGAAAATATGGAGGGCGTGCAAACTATATAACCATGGTGAATATCCTTGGGGTCTGTTCAGCTCAAGCGGATGTTATGAAGTATGGGATGCCACTCCATTCTCATATAATATCCACCGGGTTTGAATCGGATGAGTTTGTGAAGAATTCCCTCATCAATATGTATGCGAATTGTGGCGATTTCGACTCCAGTGGATATATGTTTGACACATTGGTTAGCAAGAGTGCAGTCTCCTGGAATGTGATGATTGCCGCAAATGCTCACCACGGCCGTGGTGAGGATGCATTGGGGTACTTTATTGGAATGCAGCATGCTGGCGTGGAGTTAGATCGGTTTAGCCTTGTTGGGGGTCTTGCAGCTAGTGCGAGCTTGGCTGCAGTTGAGGAAGGGAAGCAGCTTCACAGTCTAATTACCAAGCTTGGATTCGATGATAACCTTGATGTGACAAATGCTGCCATGGATATGTATGGTAAATGTGGAGAAATGGATGATGTGATGAAATTACTTCCTGAACCGGACAAACGTTCTCGGATATCATGGAATATTATGATATCCATATATGCTCGACATGGATTTTTGCAGAAAGCAGAGGATACTTTCAAAGAAATGCTTCTTACAGGACAAAAGCCTGACTATGTTACCTTTGTTTCTCTCCTCTCTGCGTGCAGTCATGGAGGTTTAATAGACAAGGGTCTCGAGTATTATAATTCTATGACTTCAGAATTTGGTATCTCCCCGCGGATAGAGCACTGTGTTTGCATGGTTGATCTCCTTGGACGATCTGGGAGGCTATTGGAAGCAGAGAAGTTTATAGATGATATGCCCATCTCACCAAATGATCTCATCTGGCGTAGTTTGTTATCTTCCTGCAGAACTCACAGGAAACTTGATATTGGGAAGAGAGCTGCCCAGTGCCTCCTCGAGTTGGCCCCTTCAGATGACTCAGGGTATGTGCTACTCTCGAATGCTTATGCACTCAACGGAAGGTGGGAAGATGTCGAGAATTTGCGAACACGCATGGAGTCTATTGATTTGAGAAAGAGACCGGCTTGCAGCTGGATTAAGGTTAAGAACAAGGTTAATACATTTGGCATTGGCGACTGGGGTCACCCGCAGGCAAAGCAAATCCATGCAAAGTTGGATGAAGTCTTGCATATGGTTAGAGTATTCGGTTATGTTGCTGACACCTCTGTCTCGTTGCATGACACTGATGAAGAGCAAATAGAACATAACCTCTGGAATCATAGTGAGAAGCTTGCCCTGGCTTTCGGGCTGATGACGGTGCCAGAAGGATATACAATAAAAGTATTTAAGAATCTTCGTGTTTGTAGCGATTGCCATTTGGTATACAAATTGGTTAGCAGGGCTGTAGATCGGGAGCTGGTGCTAAGAGACCCTTATAGGTTCCACCATTTTAGAGGTGGAACTTGCTCCTGTTCAGACTATTGGTAGTAAATCCATGGAAACATCTGAGAAGTATACAATTGTGGCATGTTTATCCTTTGCACACAACTTAGCGCCAAAGGATGGTATCTACTAGAGAAATTTTGAGCAATTCTGTTTCTGGTGAGTGATTCTTTCTTATTCTATACATTGTCAAACGTTAATTTGTATATGGATTATTCACAATAGTGTATATATATTCCAATATTTTGAATATATCTTCTTCTCCTATGTTTACTTATTGTCTTGGTTGAAAAGATTGTCTCATATCAATTTTGACCCATCAGTTGATAGTGTGGTGTGCATATTCATGTGTGAATAGTCTACAATTCTTGTATTTTCTTGCCAACATAAACTCCAGATTGGTGGGATAGATAAGAAAAAACTTGATAGGTTTATAAATATGGAGCATTGATTCTGTTCCATTAAGTTCAATATACAAATTTGACATTATATTCAAAACCTATGTGCAAGAAATCTGCTATACCATTCATTCTATTTTTTTAAGTAAGAAATCAAAATAATCTATTGGATGATGGTAGTTAATAGAAGTGGATTGAAAGAAATATAACATTCAATTGAATAGATTTGTCTGATTTTAACTCAAATGTGTATTTGGATAAACAAATGGATAAAAAAAGGGATGAATAGATAATTATGTTCCGGTTAAAGATACATGTCTGATTTCATGTCCTTTGCCAAGTACTTACAAGATAATAATATTACCTTTATTTCTTCTTAAGTTCAGAAGCCAAGATAATAATATTACCTTTATTTGTTCTTAAGTTCAGAGCACTGATTATCCCGTATCAAATTATCCCTTCTTATACTTCTCCTATATAAATGAACCCTCACAAGACCCTTTCTCTTCAACTATTGCTCTTTGTAAGACAAGCCCTAACTATGTTTCCTTCACATAGTTTTGGAGAAGAATTATTGGAACCATTCAATTTTAGCTGACCGTAAATGATTTCGAACTTCTAAAATTTCATGTTATATTTCTAGACTGGGTCAGGCGTCGGCTTGACTTCTTGTTGTGCATATGGGTTTTGGGCTTTTCTTTTTATTTTATAACTATGTATAAAATGACGCGGCTTGAAAAATTGGATCCCGATGCATGTAGGCCCTATTGAATCCTGACTTATTGCTAGCCTTATGCACGGACCAACAATGAACAAACCTTTTATGACTATTTGTGATTTCTGTTTCCAACTTAGTTATTCATTTTTTCTTAGGTTTTGATAGTCTGATTTATCTCTCATTTTTATCCAAGTGGCATGATCTAACACACCTTTCTGTGGTGCAGGTATGATGACATGGACCTAGCTTTGCATTATGGTTTTATTATGTTGAGGGAGTGCATTTGTCATCAAAGTATAGCTTTCAAGGAACTCTGTGTTCCTAGTTTCTTTCTGGACCACTAGTTTTAGGGCTAACATCATATGTTAGAAAATGATTTCTTATGTTTATTTTGATGGATTAATGATCACCAGAACTTAGTTTATTTATGTAAATATGAGAAATCCACAGAAATAGATAAAGCCACTCAGTGTTCCTAGTTTCTTTCTGGACCACTATGTGTAAATACATGTTTATGACGACCCACCCAGGAGCGGCCCTGGCCCAGGGCAGGCCGGGCGACGGCCCAGGGCCCCCCGATGAAAGGGGGCACCATCATGGTTCTATCTACAATAGAACTAGTATGTATCAAGTGTCATTCTTAACAAAAGCAATTGTAGTGTAGTGGTTATAATGAAGGTTTTTACTTTAGAGGTCCTTGGTTCAAAACTTGGTGACAACAATTTTTTGTTATATTTTTTCTTTTACATGTATGGAGGGCCCATTTTAAAAAATTCGCCAAGGGCCCTCGTTAGCTCAGGACCGGCCCTGGACCCACCTAGCATCTGGCCTTGATGTTAGGGCTGCTGCAATCTTAAAATTGTTCATTAACAAAAGCACACTTGCATCTAATGCCTATGAAGGAAAAAGCCATGCTGTTCCATTCTAACTGCTTAGTTTCTGGATATGAACTTATGAAGCACTATAATGATGTATTAGGAAATGGATTGTAGTTGTTTGTTGAGATTTGGTCTTATTGTTTTTTCAGTAGACGGCATGGTGATACTCTTCATAGCACGTTTCATGGCATTGATGTTCTCCATTCGCCAGCACTTGGTGTTGTATAGATTGAGAACAGTGATATAATTACACATATATGGACTTAGATTACGGCATATCATCCTGAACTTGATAACCCACGCATTTGATTGTTCATCATCTACAGGTTGCATCTTCACACAAACCACCGCCTTCTTTTGTTAGGTTTTTGCAGTATTTTGAATCATGCCTTTATGAAAATTTTTAAGTGCTTTACTTTTATTTGAACACTTGAGTTCGTGTAACTAGCATTTCCATCAAAAAGGTTGATCCTCTTAAATGTGCTTACTTTTGATAAATATAAACACTTGGAGAGGTAGATTTGATCATTTCTTCCATCCTTTTTCGTTTGCATTTGAAAAATACAGTGTTTGAACTTATTTGATTCTCTTTTCTATTCAATTCAAATGTCTTTTTTTTTTTTTTCACTTTGTACAGGGAGAAGCATGCAGTTGATGTTAATTTTCAAGAATTCTCAAAGTTTTGGCTAGTTAAAGGCCAGTTTGACAGATTGCAACGAATTTCCTGCCTATCTGAAGAAATATTCGGGAATGAGGTAGGGACTAGAGATTAAAATTATTGTTTTCATTTCCACAACACGCAAATTCTCACTTTTCCCTTGATGCAATGATTCATATCCTAGTTGCCTATTCAATTGTAGATGAAATGCCATTTTCTTATGGCAGGGTTTATTGGAGACTTTTGGATGTGCTTTTGATCCAGGAAGAGCATATATCCTTTGATGGACCCTTGTCGGACCTGCAGTTTGGCCATTATGGACAGGGCCATGTCTGTACTCATGAGCACTGGAGCCAGCTCTTGAAGCAGCTAGGCAGGGCATTGTCCTTCTGAAGAACGTTAAGAAAAAGTAAGGTTGTTGCACCTCACATGTTTTGAAGGTTGCTTCTTTGTCCTTGGCCCTCTCCAACCCGACTGTAGTTGTTGCACCCCCTTTTTTTATCACTGGATACAAGAATGTTCTTGCAGTTGCTGTGGCAACTGAATATAGTTTCCCACTGGCCGAGAGAGTTAAAAGAGTATTTGAAGGTATGTTGTGCTCAGGGCCGACCCAGGGGTAAGTCTGACAAGACTTCGGGCTAGGGCAACCCCCCTCCGTAAGGCAACCCCCAAGGTCATTTGGTATTCTTAGGACCAGCGCAGTCGAAACCCAACTTAAACTTGTATGTTTTCAATAGGTGTGAAGGACAACCAAAATTAGCTCCGGCATAGGCAACCCAACCTCTTGGGCCGGCCTTGGTTGTGCTATATGTGGCTATTAAAACATTGTTTTTGAAACTGCATTTATTATTATGCATTCCGATCAATTATTGTTTTTGAAATGCAGGATCCAGAACAAGTTTGTTGTTGCTGCTCCAGTCACTGTTGCAGAATCTTCTTGGGCACCTGCTGCCAAGGAAGAGAAGAAAGAGGAGGCAAAGGAAGAATGATGGACATTGGCTTTAGCTTGTTTGATGCTTAGATAGTAGGTTTCCGTAGGATTTGTTTCGAGAGAATGTTCCTTTGGTAGGTTTATTTCTTTTGTTTTGAATTCATTATAAATTAAATGGTAAGACTTCAATTTTTTTTTTTTTAACGTTATATGAGATTCTTTATAAATTAAATTGTAAGACCTTTTTTTTTTCTCGTTATGTCTGGGAAGATTTATGAAATGCCCAAAAACTAAAAAGTTTTATGTAAAACCCACCGCTAAAAAAACTTTCATCGCGTGCCCAGAATTAGAGAAACTTATCCAAAGCGGGTTCCAAATGACCCTTTTGCCCTTCCTTTTAATTTATTGGAAACACCCACAAAACTGCTCTTAAAAAAACGTTTCAATACTCCATCTTCTTCCATACGCTGCTCACTTTCGAATCTAGGTTTTCTCCTCAAAAATCTTTAAAAACTCGTCGGAAAATTTCGGAAAGACCGGGACGAACGACAAAAGTGCTAAAACGGAGGTCCAAACATCATTTTTTTTGCGATTCTAAAATTTCGGAAGGCCGTCTAACGTTGAAGCTGTTACTTTCAATCTCCTCGACGATACGCTCATTTTGCGACAAACGGGACCTCGTTTCGACCTCCCAGTCAAAAGTTATGGCCCTCCAAAGTTTCAGCTGACCATAAAATGCAGGAGAATGGCCATTCTTCGTTTAGAACACGAAAAATGTTAATTTTCGCATGAGGGTGGTCATTCTCCGTATTAGTAACACGGAGAATGGCATTCTCCGTCTTAATTTACACGGAGAATGACCATTCTCCGTGTTAGTAACACGGAGAATGACATTCTCCGTGTCTTAATTTACACGGAGAATGGTCATTCCAGTGTTAAAACGCAGGAGAATGACCATTCTCCGTGTTAGAAACACGGAGAATGCCATTCTCCGTGTTAAATAAAACGGAGAATGCCATTCTTCGTGTTAAATAAAACGGAGAATGGCATTCTCCGTCCTAATTAAGACGGAGAATGGCCATTCTCCGTGCTAAATTAAACGGAGAATGACCATTCTCCGTCTTAATTTACACGGAGAATGTCATTCTCCGTGTAATTTATCACGGAGAATGGTCATACCAGTGTTAAAACGCAGGAGAATGACCATTCTCCGTGTTAGAAACACGGAGAATGCCATTCTCCGTGTTAAATAAAACGGAGAATATCATTCTCCGTGTTAAATAAAACGGAGAATGGCATTCTCCGTCTTAATTAAGACGGAGAATGGTCATTCTCCGTCCTAATTAAGACGGAGAATGGTCATTCCAGTGTTAAAACGCAGGAGAATGGTCATTCTCCGTGTTAGAAACACGGAGAACGGCATTCTCCGTTTTAAATAAAACGGAGAATGGCATTCTCCGTGTTAGTTTACACGGAGAATGGTCATTTACAGTGTTAAAACGTTAATTTAGTTTTTTCATGAATAAAGAGTTTCGTTCTTCTTTCAAAACGATGATAATTCTTATGGAAAAGAAGAAGAAAGATCTTCTCTCCACAATTGACCTAATCGTCGAAAAACTTCAAATGTCTCCACGATGAAGATGATGATGATGGTGATGATGATGACGAGCGATGATCTGAGTTCGACTGAAGAAAAACACACCGAAGTACGAACGATTTTTGCGATCTCTGCTGAATATGAGAACAATGGAATTCAGATTTCCCGTGAAGAAGAAGAAGACGAAAATCGCAATCCAGATCTGAGTTTTTTGAATTCAAATACATATAGATGACCAATTCGCGCGGAGGGGTAGTTTCGGTATTATAAAAATAGCATTTTCCAGCGGGTGGCATCTAAAAGGGAATCTTGGAATATTTAACGTGAAAATACTTAATTCTGGGTATTTCATAAAACTTATGCAGCGGGTGGGCATTTCATAAAAGCCCACCCCGAAATTGGGTTTCTCAGCAATTTCCAGATAAAAAATATATATGTTTTTTTTAAAAATGGTTTGCAACGGTTTTATTCGTGATAAAATTTAAATGAAAAAACTGAAAGAAAAAAAAAACTAAAATCGACAGTTTGTCACAGTTAAAACCGTTACAAAAGTTGGTGTCGTGTTATTACCGTGACAAAAGTTGGTATAGTAACAGATATTACTGTGACAAAAGTTGGTTTCATTTGGTTTCCTCACAGTTGTCACCGTGATAAAATTTTGTAATGTCATGGTTATTATTGTGACAAAGACCTTACAAATATTTGTAACATTGTATTATTCATGGAAATTATTGTGACAAAAATTATTTGTCACGGAAATAAATGTTGGCAACCGCTTATTTTTATATAGTGTCTTGGTGGTTTGGGTGGTAGAGAGGTTGTAGAACATATACAAGTTCGGATTCTACGTAGCTGGAGAGGATTAGTTGCGAACAGGATCTGTCCAAAAAATTTGTAGGCCCAAGACAAAATTTAAAATGGTACCTCTTTTTAAAAAAAAATTGAAATCACTTAAAAAAGAAACAAAATGTTTCTACTAGATCTTGAACCCATGACCATTTACATTGTGAGTACAAGTGAAAACTAACTACACTAGCTAATTTACTATGTTAATTTGTATTCATAATAATATTTAACATATTACAAATGTTATATATATATATATATATATATATATATATATATATATATATATATATATATATATATATATATATATATATATGTTAGATGTGCTTGTGTGTTCCTCACACAAACAAGAGCAAAAGCTCAATTCCAACCATTATTTAGTCAAGCTCAATTCAATTTTGACCGTTACTATTCATTTAATTTTCGTAACGTTTGGACTGTCCAGATACATTGTATCACATGTTTTTCATGTGTTTTATTCTGTAACGTCAAGCATTTAATTGGGTGATTTAATTCACCATTATTCCTATACGTAGGAATTCAGCCTATATAAATCAGATCATATCTCTTCTTCCACACACTGAAAAATTTCGTACAAAACCTCTATAAAATTCTCATCTTCTCCGAAACGTTGCTCTTCTTCTTTCTTGTTGCTCTGGGCGGAGCTAAGTCGTGGGTCACTCTCTCTAAGTCGTGTGCGGCAAGGAGATTCCGGTGGAGCGGGGACTTTACCACTAGGAGCGTTCGAAAACAGTCTGCACATAGACCCGGACTAACTCTTAGGGCAGTGCTACGTGCACGACTTCCCCGAAGGCCGGTAACAATTTATTTATTTTTTATTTTATTGCAGATTCAAAACGAAGTATTATTGAAGAATATCCAACAATCTAAGAGTTATTCCTTTGTTTCAACTGTTACCTACATATATTTTTATATATTTAGTCTTCCTATTAACTGTTCACTGGCCGACAAATTTCGTACTGCCATAAGAACCATATTTGCCAAAGAACTAGGATATTATAAATTTCGTGTTGTTAACAATTTTCTACATATATTTGTTGTTCACTGACAGACATATTTTACTGTTTACTGTTAACAAATTTTCTTCTACTTTGTGCTCTCTTGATTTCCCAGTTTATTTAAATCTTGAGCATGTGGCCTTTCTGTCAAGAATTGTGATGAAAAATGCAACTTTGAATTTAATATTGTATCAAGCAGCTTGTTCTTGGCCTCAATTTTAATTCGTCTTGCTTCTGAAGTCGTGTCGTTTTTGTTTACTTTATATAAGTTGTGGGTATCTCGAATTTGTGCTTTATTCTAAAGTTGTTTGCCTTTCCGTAACTTTGTTCCTGATACACCAATTAATTCTAGTGGATGAACCGTTTTAGAACAATGCTTATGTTAGTAATCTAAGTCGATCAATACAGCACAGTACAGTACTTGTAAAGAAAGCCCATATAATCACACGAGTACAGTATTTGTTGATTATTTATGTACATGAGAAGTTTAGGACATTTAGAAAACTCAAAATCATTACAAGTTCTTGATCTTGTCCGATTCGATTACTGGTAACTAATGAACCAAAAGTATATTAGCCTAATATATCAAATTTCTTTAGAAAACATTTTTACTTAGCAAAAGATTTATTCATACTTAAATTTGCTTGACATATAAATATTTGTTATTTTTGAAAGTTTTATTACTGTTCACATAGCATCCAAGAGTTGAAATTGCTACTGTTAACATTTCTTAAATTTGGTACCACTTTTAACAATTGTTACCACTTACAAAAGATACAACTAATATTGCTATATATTTCTTCCAATATTTGCAAGCTTCTGTTCGCAAAATTCTGTTAACAAGCTTTACCAATAGATATATATTTTTCTTGTTTAGATAGTTGCTTTATTAAAAATTATTTGTACTACAGTTGATGTTTGCACAATAGTCTTCGTACTTTGTGGGTGCCTCTGCTAATAAGACTGTTATTATCTATCGTCACTCTATATATTGACACCTTAGACAAACATTATTGTGTTATTATCTTTTGTCAATGCTAGTTGAATTTTTTTTTCTTTACTCAATATTTAAATTTAGGCTAAATCAAACAATTAATTGATTTAGTAAAATTTCTTTAATTTAAAAGTTTTAAAAGTAGAGATTTGTTTGGGAACAAGCCGAAAGAGCCCTTCTGTCAACAAGGCGAAAAATCGTCTAAGCGACCGGTACTTAAGTGTTCCTAGTGAACCTCCGCTTGCTGGGATCCGGCTCCTACAGCTAACTCAAACTTATCAAAACTTGGAAAAACTAAAATTTTAAAGGTAGATTACTAAAATTATTTGAATTGTTAATTTTAGCTTAAGCCATCTTATTGAGTAAATAAATCTCTGCAGTCTTTTGGAGTCTATTCTCAAGTTCTAAAGAGACTTAGAACAGAAAACATATTAGGTTAAAGTCCATAGCTGGATCTGTTTTCAGAGCTAAGGTAAACCCTATAGAAATCCATGGCAAATCCAAGCCTAATCACCAAGGATACCTCCTTTAAAGGGAAAGGCCCTAACAAGCTAGATGCTAACATGATTCCGAATGGTTCTTCTAGCACCTTCAGGTCTGTAAGCTATCAACCTATAATAAACATTTCTTACCATACTGATGATTGGTGGTTGAACTCTGGAGCAAACGTTCATGTTTCCTTTGATTGCTCTAGTTTTTCAAACTATAAGGAATCGAGTGGAGGTGTGACCCTAGGAGATGGATCAATGGCACAGATCGTAGGAAGAGAAAGAATAGATCTGAAGATGACATCAGAAAAAATTCTACCTATCCATGATGTGCTTCATGTGTCGTCGGTCAAAAAGAACCTTGTTAGTGGATCCCTCCTTGTAGCCTTAGGATACAAATTGTAATGGAGGCAAATAAAATAGTTTTCTCTAATAATGATCTGTTTATTGGAAAAAGATTTGTGAATGATGAACTTAGATCTTATCCCTAAGACTCCTATAAACGATAAACACAAATGCGAGATTTGTGTTCAAGTCAAATACACTAGATTACCTTTCAAATTTGTCAAAATGATTCTGAACTCCTAGAACTTATCCATAGTCACGTTTGTGATTCCAATAGGTTGACCCGATGCAATAGAAAATACTTTGTTACTTGTACAGATGATCATTCAAAGTATTATTACACCTACCTTCTTAAGACCAAATATAAAGTTCTAGACAGATTCAAAGTCTATAAATCCGAAGCTGAGAACCAGCTAGATAGAAAGATTAAGATCCTTAGATCAGATCGTGGTGGAGAGTACACCTCAAATGAAATGACTAACTTCTGTGAAGAACATGTAATTATTCATGAGATAACTGCTCCTTATTCACCACAGTCCATTGGAGTTGCTGAAAGAAAGAATCGCACTCTGTTAGACATGGTCAATGCCATGCTTCTCAGCTCAGGTGCTCCTGATAATCTTTGGGGAGAAGCCTTATTGTCAGCCTGTTATATTCTTAATAGGATACCAAGTACGACTAATGATAAGACACCATATAAGTTATGGAAAGGTCGAACCCCTAGGATTAATTACCTCAAAGTTTGGGGATGTCTAGCTAAGGTAGGAATTTCTGAACCCAAAAGAGGAAGATAGGATCTAAGACTGTAGATGCTGTATTCATAGGATATGTCGTAGATAGCAATGTCAATAGATTTCTTGTAACCCATTCTGAAGTAAATAAAATCTCTAATAACACAATTATTGAAGCTAGAGATGCAGTTTACTTTGAGAACATTTTTTCCTTCAAGGATAGGACCCCTTCTTATTCCTCTAACCCTCCTCTTACTCCATCTACTAGATCTCATGGTCAAATACCTAATTCTTAATCTGAACAAGTCATAGAACCTAGAAGGAGTAAAAGAGAAAGGATTGAAAAGAATTTAGGAAAAGGATTCTTCACTTTTTTTATAGAGGGTGATCCCTCAACTTATGAAGAAGCCATATCCTCTCCTGATGCCCCTTTCTGGAAATAAGCTATTAACAAAAGTATAACTCCATTATGGAGAACAATACTTGATTTTTAACAGACCTTCCTTTAGGCAGCAAACCAATAGGTTGTAAGCGGATCTTTAAGAAGAAACTTAGAGCCGATGGTACCATAGAGAAATATAAGGTTAGATTAGTAGCCAAAGGATTTAAAAATAAAATAAAAATGGAGATTATTTTGATACATACTCTCCTGTAGCTAGGATCACTTCTATCAGAATCCTCCTAGCCCTAGCATCCATTCATGAATTGTCGATCCATGAAATGGATGTAAAGACAGCATTTCTAAATGGAGAATTAGAAGAAGAAATATATATTGAACAACCTGAAGGTTTTGTTGCTAAAGGTCAAGAAAACAAGGTTTATAGATTAGTAAAATCTCTTTATGGCCTAAAGCAAGCTCCCAAGCAATGACACAACAAATTTGATAAAGTCGTTATAGAATTTGGTTTTGTGCCAAATGAATATGACAAATGTTTGTATTCCAAAAATACAAATGAAAGTTGTGTTATCTTATGCTTGTATGTTGATGATATCCTTATTTTAGGATCTTCACTGGAATTGATAAATAACACTAAGAATTATTTTTCTAACCAGTTTGATATGAAAGACATAGGTGAGGCAAACCTGATCCTAGGAATGTAAGTGTCCAAATGCAATGAGGAATATACTCTATCCTTAGCACATTCAATTGAGAAAATGCTAAGAAAGTAAACCTGCCCTTACTCCTTATGATAATAATGTTGTTCTCAAGAAGAATGAAGGATCTCCTATAGAATAACATAGATATTCACATATGATTGGGTCCCTTATGTACATAACAAATAGGAGTAGACCTGATATTGTATTTGCTATTGGGAGACTAAGTAAATATACTAATAACCCAAATCAGTCACATTGGACTGCATTGGACAGAGTGTTTAGATATCTTAAGGGTACTCTAGATTATAAACTTTATTATACTAGACACCCTGATATCATAGAAGGTTACTCCGATGCAAATTGGGTAACTGATTCACATGATGTGAAATCCACAACTGGATATGTTTTTACCCTCGCAGGAGCTGCAATCTCCTGGGGATCATGTAAACAAACTATCATAGCCAGAAGTACAATGGACTCTGAGATGATAGCTTTAGACACTACCTGTACAGAAACCGAATGGCTTAGAAATCTTATTATGCATATACATGTTCCTGCAATTTCTATAAAGTGTGATATAAATCTGTTATAGAACTACTAAAGCATGATTCTGTGAATGCTAAGATGAACAGGCACCTGCAGCTGCACTTCAAGAGCCTATTGGACAATTTTGTGGTTCTTGACTATAAAAGTCATTAAAGAACTTTACAGATCTCTTGACGAAGAGTCTGTTTACTCTTGACGATGAGTTTGTCTAGGACATTTATCCTAGAATCATCGAGGGGGATGGGGTTAAGCCCATAGTATAGTCACCAGCAGTAGCAACCCAACCGAGTCTGACTGGAGATCCCAAGAAGCCGGTTCAATGGGTAGAAACAAGCTGGACTAGGTGACTATTATGGAACACTGACCTGAGATTAAATTCTTTTTAAAATAAAAGCCCAAGAGGCTGTACATGTGTACATTAATATCCCATCCCTATGGTGACAGTGTTCCTTGTGTGATATGGATAGGGTGAGCTTAAGCTCTTAATAAGTCCAAGCATGATATGCAGGGTTGATTCCTATCACCAACCCTTGAGGACTTACCTATATGAGATGTCGTGAAGGCCGCGACTATAGGACAGGGCGATCCTAGACAACTCTCATGAATGTGTAAAAGTGCGCATGGCCAATCAAACGCGCCACCCGATAAACCCAAGTACCTCTAGCGTACTATGTGTGCTATTTTCTGAGTCTGATTCAAGAAGACTGATTCAAGGCGTAGTCCATCAAGCTCTTCTTCAGACAAAGACAATAGTCACTACGTGAGATTCAAGGCTGTAGTCTATCTCATTTATGCATTGTAATGCCCCGCTCCGTACGGTGCATTATGCTGAGTCGTTGACTCGAAGAGTAGCGTTGACCCGATTGCGTATCGATGCGAAGAGTTGCCTTTGTAGAACCCTAGAGGGGGGTGAATAGGGAAATAAAATATAAACTACAACAATTGATGCAATAAAGACAATTGAAAGTAAAGAGTAGAAAGATCAAACGCAAACGCAAGGATGTATCTTGGTATCCTCTTTTGAGGCAATCCAGTCCCGGAACTCTCTCCGGCTTTAATCCACTATTATCCAAATAGTACACACGAGTTTGGATCCGAAGAACTCGCCAACTTCAACACGAGTTTGGATCCGAAGACTCGCCAACTTCTACACACGAGTTTTCTTACGAAGGCTCGCCAACTTCAAACAAAAGAGAATGAGAACTTGTTGATCTTCTAACACGTGAAGATCAAAATGTACAACTCTTTAATACTCTAGCACTTTGAGAGAGGATGACAATGAAAAGCTTTGAAGAGTATTAATGGTGGAGCTCTTGGTTGTTGGAAAATTTATGGAAGAGTTGGTGAGGAAGCTCAAGAGAGAGAGAGCTTCCTTTTATAAGAAAACCAAGAGTAGGTGGCATTTAATGCTCTGAAATGCAGGCAGACCGGCATGCCGTCGGTATGCCGCGGCATACCGCCGGTATGCCGGCCAAATAGTAACGGTCATAATTATGACCGTTCAAGAGCATTAAATGCGGCCATTAATGCGTGTCAGACCAAATCGAAAACTAAGTATTCGAAATTCGGTATACCGTCGGTATGCCGGAGCATACCGTCGGTATACCGATAGAATGTCACAGAAAGTTTAGAGCTGCTAGAAACGGCATGCCGCCGGTATGCCGACAGTTGATCACAGCAACTTTTGTGTTGCTAAAAACGGCATGCCGTCGGTATGCCGCAGCATGCCGTCGGTATGCCGACATTTCGAGACAGCAACTTTCTAGAGTCCAAAAACGGTATACCGCCGGTATGCCGAAGCATACCGTCGGTATGTCGCTTTTTGTCACAGAACCTTTTCTGGACACGAAAACGGTATACCGCCGGTATGCCGAAGCATACCGCCGGTATGCCGCTCTGAATGACATATTTTTCGATTTGTGCTTTTAGTTATCATCCATCCTTTAGTGTTTACAGATATACCTAGACCAGTACAGACACGAAGACTCTAAGCAGGGAACGCCGGTAACTGCTACAGTCTTCAAGGAAGAAGGAGGAAGCTCTTGAAGTGAAGAACTCCATGTAGTACATCTTCTGAGAATATTTGAATCTGAAGAACAGAAGACTAAACTACGAAGATGTTGTTAATTACTCAAAATAAAATGTGCCAACAAACTCCTCCATTTTGACAATTGACAAAATAGAGAGAACAATTGTGATATATAATAAATGAGGCACGGGAAGTAGAGGCGCCAGCAAGGGTACGGGAGATAGCAAGATATGAGGGGACGCCATCCGTGGTGCAGAGAGACAGGTCAACATGCTTGGCCTCCATAAACAGAGTGATGAAAGAGCCATAGTAGAGATTCTGCTTTCCCGAAGACATGGTACGCCGGAATTGCAGAAGAAGAGTCTTATTGAGAATCGCTTCCGGGCATAGAGATGGTACATGCAGACGAGGGCATCACCAGTGATTGCGTCATAGTTCCCGCCCTTCGGAAAGAGAGTGTGGCACACGATCCGATGGAGCTCGTAATAAAACGGCTCCAGCTGGACAGAGAGGGCCGGGATGGCAGGAGGGTTGGGACCCTTGCAGATGATTCGGCAGAATTCGTCGAAAGGGGACGCCGCCGAGGAGTTGAGAGCACCCAAAAGAGGTAACGCATCCCCTTTGTCTGGGATGCCTAAGATGGCCCCCACTTCCCGAGATGTGAGACGGAAGTGGCGGTCATTGACCATAGATTAGATGGCGGAAGGGTCGTCGTCATCCCCTCTCATGTTGCAATAGAAAAGGCGGACAGCAGCAGGGTAGACAGGGATTTGGCACCTTAGAAGAGAGAAGAGACCGGCATCGTCAAACAAAGGGACGTGACCAGGGAAGAGGTTCCAGTTGATCGCCCGTCCTTTGAATACGTTGTGATTGGCGAAGTGCTGGAACCAAAGCTCGGCGGCCAGAGAGTTGGAGAAGACGCGTTGGTCATAGCCGGTAGGTAGCGCCACCGGGACGAAGGGGTTGAACCCGGAGGAAGAGGAGGATCGGGGGCGCTTAGGGTTGGCCATGGAGAGGGATTGGTGCTATGGTGTGGAGGAAGAAGGAGTAGAGAGGAGAGGGAGGAAGGAGGGTTTTTAAAGAGAGGAGGAAGATGAAGAGATGATTTTGAAAATAGGTAGGAACGGTTGTAGAGGAAGTTTGAAAGAGAAGGAGTTGAAAAGGTGGAGGGAAGTTATGATGGTGGAGTAAAAAGAGGAGAGAAAAAAGGGGGGAAGTGATGGGTAGTTAATGTGAAGAGATAGAGGATAGTAAATGAGAAGGGAGGTGATGGGATGGGAGTTGAAGATTGATGGGATGGATGAGAGAGAATAGAAGAGGGTAAAAAGGAATAAATGAAGGAGTGAAAGAATGTGGGCCCGAATCCAGAAATGAAAGCCTGTCCGCCGCTGCCCGGCATACCGGCGGTATGCCGACGTGTACCGACGGTATGCCGTCTTTCGAAACAGAACCTAATTCTGCCTTGAAAAACGGCATGCAGCCGGTATACCGTAGTATACCGTCGGTGTGCCGGTCGACTGGGACTAAGGATCAAAAGATAAAATGCCTAGTTCACGGCAAAGGAAAGAGAAGCGATCTTCCGGGAGAGGCTTAGTGAAAATATCGGCTAATTGATAGGTAGTATCAATAAATTCAAGATGGATATCTCCTTTTTGCTGATGGTCACGAAGAAAATGGTGTCTAATTTCAATGTGCTTCGTACATGAGTGACAAATCGGGTTTTTCGTGAGATTGATAGAGCTAGTGTTATCATATTTAATAGGGGTACAAGAATGAGAAATGCCATAATCTAAAAGTGTTTGTGACATCCAAAGAATTTGTGCACAACAACAACCAGCCGCAATATACTCTGCCTCAGTGGTGGAAAAAGCAACAGAGTTTTGCTTCTTACTAAACCACGATACCAAGGACTTCCCGAGGAATTGACATGTGCCACTTGTACTTTTTCGGTCAATCTTGCATCCGGCAAAATCCGCATCCGAAAAGCCGTGAAGCTCAAAGGATGAGGATTTCAGATACCAAAGACCCATGTTAACGGTGCCTTTGAGATAACGAAAAATGCGCTTAACGGCACTCAAATGTGATTCCTTTGAATTGGCTTGATATCGTGCACACAAGCAAACACTAAACATGATATCCGGACGGCTAGCCGTTAAATAAAGTAAGCTACCGATCATACCTCTATACTTACGAATGTCGACCGATGTGCCATCTTCATCATTGTCAAGCTTGGTCGTTGTAGCCATAGGGGTCCTCATTGATTTGGATGAGTCAAGGTCGAAACGCTTGAGGAGGTCCTTTGTATATTTTGCTTGATTGATGAAGGTTCCTTTAGGCCCTTGTTTGATTTGTAACCCCAAGAAGAAGGAGAGTTCACCCATCATACTCATTTCAAACTCTTCCTGCATAACTTTGGCAAATTCTACACAAAGTGTGTTGTTAGTAGAACCAAAAATAATATCATCAACATAAATTTGAACCAATAAGAGAGTCCCATCATGTGATTTAATAAAAAGTGTGGTATCAACTTTTCCCTTTGAAAAATTGTGAGAGACAAGAAAAGAGCTAAGACGCTCATACCAAGCACGTGGAGCTTGTTTGAGGCCATAAAGGGCTTTATGGAGTTTGAAAACGTGGTTAGGAAATTGAAAATCTTCAAAACCGGGAGGTTGTTTAACATAAACTTCCTCCTTAATAATACCATTAAGAAAAGCACTCTTAACATCCATTTGAAATAGCTTAAAGTCATTAAAACAAGCAAATGCACAAAGCATACGAATGGATTCAAGACGTGCAACCGGAGCATAGGTTTCGTCGTAGTCAATGCCTTCCTCTTGGTTATAGCCTTGAGGAACCAATCGGGCTTTGTTACGAGTCACTAACCCATCTTCATTTAGCTTGTTGTGAAACACCCATTTAGTTCCAATAATGGGATGATTGCTAGGTTTTGGGACAAGTTTCCAAATCTTGCTTCGCTCAAATTGATTGAGCTCCTCTTGCATAGCTATCATCCAAAATTCATCAAGGAAAGCATCATGAACATTTTTAGGCTCTATTTGAGAGATAAAAGCCACATTGGCACAAAGATCACGAGTGGCGGATCTTGTACTAACACTTGAGGAAGGATCCCCAATGATAAGCTCCTTAGAATGATTGGTGACAAATCTCTATTCTCTTGGGAGATCCTTTGGAGGAGGCTCGAGAGGAGGAGACTCTTTTGATGGGGTCACAACTTCATTGTTAGATGAAGAAGGACGATCCTCAATAGAGGAGTTCTCCAACCCAAATGAGATGTCATCAATATCCTCGGAGGAGGAGAATGTAGAAGAGTTGAGTTTGTTAAAAGAGACATTGATTGACTCTTCGACAACAAGACTTCTTTTATTAAAAACACGAAAATCTTTGATATGAGTAGAGTATCCAAGGAATATCCCTTCATAGGCTTTTTCTTCAAACTTGCCTAGGTTATCCTTGGTATTCAAAATAAAACAATTGCAACCAAAAACCTTGAAATATTCAATAGAAGGAATTTTGTTAAACCAAAGCTCATAAGGAGTCTTCTTAGTAATAGGTCTAATTAAGACTCTATTAATAACATGACACACCGTATTAACGGCTTCCGCCCAAAAATATTGGGGGAGCTTATATTGGTTTAACATGACCCGGGCCATATCGCCAAGGGTTCTATTCTTTCTCTCCACAACACCATTTTGTTGAGGAGTACGGGGACAAGCAAAATCATGTCCAAAACAATTCTTTTCACAAAATCTTTTGAAATTAATATTATCAAATTCACCTCCATGATCACTCCTAATTTTGTTAATAGAAAAACCTTTCTCATTTTGAACACGTTTACAAAAAGCAACAAATTCACGAAAGGTATCACTTTTGCAAGCAAGAAAAATAACCCAAGTAAATCTCGAAAAATTATCAACTAAAACAAAAGCATAAAGTTTGCCACCAAGGCTAGCTACTCTACTAGGCCCAAAGAGATCCATATGAATAAGTTGGAGGGGTCTAGTGGTACTCACAGAGTTGATGGATTTGAAGGATGACTTGGTCAACTTACTTTTTTCGCATTCTTCACATACCATATCCTTTTTGAAAGGGATGCTAGGAAGTCCTCGTACAAGCTTCTTGGAGGCGAGGCGAGAGATGGTATCCATGTTGGCGTGTCCAAGCCTCATGTGTAGTGCCCCGTCCCGCTAAGTCAATCGGAGGAATCGAAACGCCGACGGCGTTCGGCCTTAGCCTTGCAACGGCTTGCTCGGAGACATCGCTCAGGTGGGGTAGTTTCGGTGAACTCTCCTCATCTTTGCCTTCACATAATAAATCGTGTTTTCAACTTGCACAAGTTAGGCTTGATAATAAAAGCTACGCATCCACATAGCTAAGGGAATAATCCCGACGGGTCAAAATGAGTTAGAACATGGAAAACGTCCCACGGTCGGCTTAGAGTTGGTGCACGGCGTGCTTTGAAAATGACACTCGGTCCTTCGTCCCGTGGCTTGGGAGAAGGAAAGTTGGTCTTCGGTGCAAAAGTTGAGAGTTAGCCTAAGTCATAGGCGTCGCCCGCACAAATGCTTGCTAAAGCATGTACGGTTCGGTCCCGCAAGGCTTGGCATAGCCTTTGCTCGTCCCTTGGGTTAAGTTGTAGGCTTGTGTGAGTTAGGCAAAGTTATGCCGGTCGACCTAAGTTATTCTACGTGCTGTCCCGCTCATTCTGCGGTTGTCAAGTTAAACAGTCCCACGATTCCAAGGCCCGTCATATGAAGTATGACTTGGGCGATAACGTTGCATAGAACACGAGTCGGTTTAGAGGCACGAGCCATGGTTGGTTCAGTGGAAAGTTATCCACGGTCGGTCGACACTCAAGGAAACATGTTATGTTCAAGTTAAGTTGGAAGGCTATGCAGTAGCCGTTCCCTGAGTTCAAAGAACGTTAAGTCTAAGCGATGGTTAGTCACCGAGGCAACCCTGGTTAGGGGCTCTGCAAAGGAAGTATGAAAAAGGGAAAGAGTTAAAACAACCAAGTAAATAAATTGATCACATAACAAGCCCAAACTGTATCCTAAAACACTCAATGTAACCCTTATGAACTTGGACACTTGTCGACAAGGGGTGGTTTCTTCGAGCGGAATTCCGGGGCCACGGGACCGTCTCGGCCTAGGAAGAAACAAGTTGTAGCCGAGCTGGGTAATAGGCAACGCTGGTTAGGCGATCGGTATGTCGGGGACTTGCATCGGGGATCGCAACCTGCGGTGCAAGGATCCCGAGTACCAGGCTACGTCCAAGGCGGCTGGTTAGGCCAATCCCATAACAAACACTTAATAATAATTGTTGTTTTCAACTAATATGGTAAGTTTTGTGTCGGCACGGGCGGCAATCCGTGTGCGTGCCTTTGGATTGAGTTGAATATGTATGAGTTAAAAAGACACAATGTCGGAGCCTAAGATTTAGCTACAGCAAAGGCGACGTGCTTCGGCACGAGATGTGGCGTCGACTTTTAAGTTGCGAGTTAAGTCAAAAAGGGCCGTAGGGCATGTTGTGTGGAGTTACGTTGAGTTATGAGGCACGGTCGCGTTGTCACAACACAAGTGTATGCGAGACTAAGCGAGGAGGTACTGCCTCGGTGATATTGAAGCACGAATCGAGTATGGCACGACCAAGTCGTTACGTCCCAGAGTTTGGCACGAAAGATAAGTATAAGTCGGTGCATTGACAATGCAAGCACGAGAAAGGTCTAGAGATAAGGAAATGGAGTCTTTCGTGTAGCTGCGTCTCCGATTATGGCCGTAAGGCAAACACGACTTGATAGGTTAACGTTGTTGGCACGAGAAGTGGTCTAGCGACAAAGTATGAGTTAACGTTGACATTGCAAGCACGGGATGGTTCTGATACACAAGTTGCGCTAAGGCGCCGGTCCTAAACTGATCCTAAGGCAAGAATAGAAAGACAATCGAAAGAGGGTTTATGTTACACAAAGTAAATGAAACGTGTAGGTTTTGTATGGGTGGGCGAGAAGCTCACTCCACCAGTACAGTGGTACTGACACCCACACAGTGTTTCATGTGCAGGCACAGGTAGAAGCTCGTGGCGCGGAGCTCGCTTGGATGCATCGAGGCACGGAGTTCCTTGGCGAGTCGAAGCGTGCGGTCGCGAGATCTGAAGACTTATACAGGACGTAATGTATGGACATCGCCTTCCGAAGCTTCCGCTGGAATCAAGTATTGTATCGAGAGATGAGAGAGAGCAGAGTGACTTGTAAAATGAAGAGAAAAGTGAGACTTGAGAGACTTGTAATTGGCCTTGCGCCCACAATGTAATCCTTGAATTCAATATCAATAAAAGAGCTTTCTTTGAAATACTTGTGTTCATGTGTTCTTTAAATTCCGCTGCAATATATTCAATGTCTCTGCACGGGACTTCTGTGCGACGACCCCGTCGCAGCCGCTGTAATCGGCCGTTATGGAACCCGCCTTGCACGAGCGCAATCTAGGCTCGTGCGGCATCACGCCTTAGCGAGGACGATCGCTCCTACGGGAGCGGGGCGTGACATAATGGTATCAGAGCACGGCTTTACGTCCTTGGACCGTCGATTGAATTCTTTAACTTTGATGTTTCCGCAAAACTCTGTTGCTCCCGCAAGTTGTTATCATTGGTGCGCTCTCTCTCAAATGTTCCTCGGCATGTCCATACAATAAGTCTAAATATTTTCGAAAGCTCGTACAAGCGTTCAATCTAACGCATCGGTAGGCTGTTGCCAAATACGTCGATAGGGCCTTTGTGCCGAACGTTGCAAACTTGACGCGATAGAAAATATGTGCTACTGTTAACAAGTCGCGTGCATGCCTAATTAGTCCAATATCGACCCTAGCAATTGAGCATGCAAACTCGGAATATAGTCCGCACAGGATGGCTATGCACACGGCCTTTTGGCTAAGTTGTGTTTCGCGTCGCGCACCTCGACCTTTTGGTGCAAACGAGTCGCGAGCGATATTAAGTATCGTTCGGTCGGGAACGAAGATGCACATAGAGTGTCTATCGATAAGAACGCTATCAGATTAATACTTAGACGTACACGGAAGATTGATTTGGATTTCGAGGATATAGTGCGAACAACTTAGTGCGTCGGTATGACGCGAGCGACTACGCTAGCGATTCGTCGGACGAATCTGAAGGATGTCTTAGCGAGTGACGCGAACGTGATTGAGGACTAAATAGGATGGCTTGAACCCGAGTGGTGTATGTGATAGGTTCGGAGAAGAATAAGAATGAGTGTCGACGACTAGTCGAGTGGCTCGAATCCGAGTGGTGTATGGTTCGTCTTGGAAATTGTTCGAGTGAATATTGAGGATTACGAGTATGTCGGCGAGGCGATGCAATCGCGCAAAGCCTTAGAACGCGTCACGCTTAGTTGGTCGTGACTTCGAATGTCCCGAACGAGCATCTCGTTCGGACAACTTGTGAATGAGCAACGCGAGTTAGAAAACGATTCGGAACGATGAATGAAAATGAATGGTCTTGATCGAGGAAACTTAGAGGATCGTACGTGCGATATCGGATTGATGCAAATGAAAGGTGACTTGAGTTTTGAATAACGATCTTGAAACGAGCTTGAGGAAAAGTGACTAAACTTGATCTTGAGTATTGAGTAGATTGTGGAATATTCAACTCGGACAACAGCATCAACGCACGATTCGAAATTGGTTGCAAAGGAAGATCGTCAGGTTACGCATATCGTCGATGGTATTGAGGCGTATCAAAGATCGATATGCGATAACTCGGGGGTACTCTGACTCGGCGAATAACGATCGTACAGATGTCTTGGTTCCGATGGATGCTATATTCAGGATATTAAAATGTGTCGAGGAAAGGATAGACTTGGCTCGAGAATTTTCTAAGTTGAACGAACGACGATCGATCTATCAAACTTGGCTTGAATAAAAACTAGAATATTTGGATTTGCCTTGTAGATAACCACAACGTTGACGTTCTTGTCTTATGCGAGCGCTACTCCAGCCTCGCACATGCGTCACGCTGATTAGGGCGATCACTCTGCGTGAGCGCTGGTATGGTGATTCATACAGCGGGAGTGGTCGAACTTGCACGGTGCGACAAATTGTGCTTCGACTTGTGGTTTGACGTGAGGATAGACTCGAGATTGAATTGGTGTGCTTGTCGATTGAACTTGAGGATTGAGTAGGTCCAATCCGCGTATCGAGAATGAATGAGTCTAAACTCAAACAAGAGTTACGCCCCGATGAGAATGATTATTCTGCGGGTGCGTGGCATGGTGATTCATGAACCATCGTAGATAATCGGACTCGTATGAGATTGGGGTGCAACGTATTGTCGAGCGAGACGACATCATGATCGAATACATGAATTGGTTATAATTGGTGAATTGAAGGGATTTGAATATACGCAACGCGTGAGCGAATTAGGTGATCGTGCTCGATGTTTAGAAAGCTGAGTGATGCGAGTTTGGGTAGAAGACCCCGTGTGATCGACTTTGGTTTGACCCTAGGATTGGGGTCAGTGTTGGCATTATTGTTTGGGAACTATGATTCCAATCCTGACATTGACTTAGCCTCGAAAAGAAATGGCCTAGCGGTTAGGCGAGACGCCCTATTTCATGAGTTATAAATCGAAGGATTGATCTTGAGGATTGGCATGGAGGGATAGCGTGAATCACGAATATAGGAGACCCTGCTCACGAGATTCGGCTGACATGCATATATTTCAGGGACGCCTGGGTATGTGCACGATGCGACTCGAGTGAGAATGACAAATTTTCTATCATGCGGCTTGGCTGAATGCATGTATTTTGGGGACGCTTGGAATGCGTGCACGATCCAGCCAAGTGATGCGACGAGTTCAAGCAAGGCTTGAAAGATGGGAGTGTGTCGAGATATTGAAATCGTGTTAAAGGAAAGTTTGGTAATAGTGCGAGCGTGGCTCGGAATCGAAGGAACGCGTAGGCGAGATGTGTACGATTAAGTCTTGGCCATAGGAATGGTAGGATAGCTTGCCTTGAGGAAAGTCTCGAGGACGAGACTTGTTCTGAGTGGTGTATGATGTAGTGCCCCGTCCCGCTAAGTCAATCGGAGGAATCGAAACGCCGACGGCGTTCGGCCTTAGCCTTGTAACGGCTTGCTCGGAGACATCGCTCAGGTGGGGTAGTTTCGGTGAACTCTCCTCATCTTTGCCTTCACATAATAAATCGTGTTTTCAACTTGCACAAGTTAGGCTTGATAATAAAAGCTACGCATCCACATAGCTAAGGGAATAATCCCGACGGGTCAAAATGAGTTAGAACATGGAAAACGTCCCACGGTCGGCTTAGAGTTGGTGCACGGCGTGCTTTGAAAATGACACTCGGTCCTTCGTCCCGTGGCTTGGGAGAAGGAAAGTTGGTCTTCGGTGCAAAAGTTGAGAGTTAGCCTAAGTCATAGGCGTCGCCCGCACAAATGCTTGCTAAAGCATGTACGGTTCGGTCCCGCAAGGCTTGGCATAGCCTTTGCTCGTTCCTTGGGTTAAGTTGTAGGCTTGTGTGAGTTAGGCAAAGTTATGCCGGTCGACCTAAGTTATTCTACGTGCTGTCCCGCTCATTCTGCGGTTGTCAAGTTAAACAGTCCCACGATTCCAAGGCCCGTCATATGAAGTATGACTTGGGCGATAACGTTGCATAGAACACGAGTCGGTTTAGAGGCACGAGCCATGGTTGGTTCAGTGGAAAGTTATCCACGGTCGGTCGACACTCAAGGAAACATGTTATGTTCAAGTTAAGTTGGAAGGCTATGCAGTAGCCGTTCCCTGAGTTCAAAGAACGTTAAGTCTAAGCGATGGTTAGTCGCCGAGGCAACCCTGGTTAGGGGCTCTGCAAAGGAAGTATGAAAAAGGGAAAGAGTTAAAACAACCAAGTAAATAAATTGATCACATAACAAGCCCAAACTGTATCCTAAAACACTCAATGTAACCCTTATGAACTTGGACACTTGTCGACAAGGGGTGGTTTCTTCGAGCGGAATTCCGGGGCCACGGGACCGTCTCGGCCTAGGAAGAAACAAGTTGTAGCCGAGCTGGGTAATAGGCAACGCTGGTTAGGCGATCGGTATGTCGGGGACTTGCATCGGGGATCGCAACCTGCGGTGCAAGGATCCCGAGTACCAGGCTACGTCCAAGGCGGCTGGTTAGGCCAATCCCATAACAAACACTTAATAATAATTGTTGTTTTCAACTAATATGGTAAGTTTTGTGTCGGCACGGGCGGCAATCCGTGTGCGTGCCTTTGGATTGAGTTGAATATGTATGAGTTAAAAAGACACAATGTCGGAGCCTAAGATTTAGCTACAGCAAAGGCGACGTGCTTCGGCACGAGATGTGGCGTCGACTTTTAAGTTGCGAGTTAAGTCAAAAAGGGCCGTAGGGCATGTTGTGTGGAGTTACGTTGAGTTATGAGGCACGGTCGCGTTGTCACAACACAAGTGTATGCGAGACTAAGCGAGGAGGTACTGCCTCGGTGATATTGAAGCACGAATCGAGTATGGCACGACCAAGTCGTTACGTCCCAGAGTTTGGCACGAAAGATAAGTATAAGTCGGTGCATTGACAATGCAAGCACGAGAAAGGTCTAGAGATAAGGAAATGGAGTCTTTCGTGTAGCTGCGTCTCCGATTATGGCCGTAAGGCAAACACGACTTGATAGGTTAACGTTGTTGGCACGAGAAGTGGTCTAGCGACAAAGTATGAGTTAACGTTGACATTGCAAGCACGGGATGGTTCTGATACACAAGTTGCGCTAAGGCGCCGGTCCTAAACTGATCCTAAGGCAAGAATAGAAAGACAATCGAAAGAGGGTTTATGTTACACAAAGTAAATGAAACGTGTAGGTTTTGTATGGGTGGGCGAGAAGCTCACTCCACCAGTACAGTGGTACTGACACCCACACAGTGTTTCATGTGCAGGCACAGGTAGAAGCTCGTGGCGCGGAGCTCGCTTGGATGCATCGAGGCACGGAGTTCCTTGGCGAGTCGAAGCGTGCGGTCGCGAGATCTGAAGACTTATACAGGACGTAATGTATGGACATCGCCTTCCGAAGCTTCCGCTGGAATCAAGTATTGTATCGAGAGATGAGAGAGAGCAGAGTGACTTGTAAAATGAAGAGAAAAGTGAGACTTGAGAGACTTGTAATTGGCCTTGCGCCCACAATGTAATCCTTGAATTCAATATCAATAAAAGAGCTTTCTTTGAAATACTTGTGTTCATGTGTTCTTTAAATTCCGCTGCAATATATTCAATGTCTCTGCACGGGACTTCTGTGCGACGACCCCGTCGCAGCCGCTGTAATCGGCCGTTATGGAACCCGCCTTGCACGAGCGCAATCTAGGCTCGTGCGGCATCACGCCTTAGCGAGGACGATCGCTCCTACGGGAGCGGGGCGTGACATCATGTGCCAAAGCCAACTCTCATCGTTCTTTGCAACTAGGCACCTGTCATTGTTAGTACCTTCAACAAGATAAAGAACATAAATATTGTTTTCTCTAATGCCTTCATACACAATAGTTCCATTGGAGCTATCGGTAATGTGGCATTTGAGTTTAATAAACTTGATATCATAACCATTATCGGTAAGATGGCTAATACTTAAGAGATTATGCTTGAAATTAGTAACAAGACATACATTATTAATACAAGGATAAGGAGGAGAACCGATATTACCATTTCCAATAATATAACCTTTAAGATTGTTACCGAAGGAGACGTGTCCTTCTTTCTTCATCGATAGCGTTGTAAAAAGTGAAGCATCACCAGTCATGTGCCGTGAACAACCGCTATCGAGAATCCATTTGCTTCTAGCATGAGAAGGATTCGTCACCTACAACATAAGTTGAAGATGAACATTTTGGTACCCATGATCTTATGGGTCCATGAGTGTTAGTCTTAGGAACCCACTTAAGAACTCTCATGTCAACTTGTTTTCTTGTATAACAAAAGTTAGAAGTGTGACCCACCAAACCACAATAATTGCACATCAAGGAAGATTTAGAAGAAGAAGTGTGAGTGTTGTGCATGTGTGAGTTTCTAGTGTGAGAAGTTCTACCATGAGTGTTATGATGATAGTAAAAAGCATGATGAGAGGTGTTCTTCTTGACAAAGGGTCCTTTTCTTGTGTTAGAAAAGGAGTTGTGTGTAGTGTTCATGTAATGATTATGCCTAGCATTGTGATGAGTGTGAGGGTGTCTTGGAGCATGCATGTGAGTGGTATTCTTATTACCTAAATTCTTACTTCGTGTAAGAAGATCATTATACTTAATAGAGGTGGAATATTCTCTTCTATTAGCATCTTGACATTTGCGCATGGCAAATTCATAAGAGCTTCTCATGGATTGAATCTCATCATCCTTTTTCTTGATGGTGTCAAGAGATTCTTGAAATTTGAGTCGCAAAGACTCTATTTCATCCGTGTCGGAAATAGGAGATTTTCCCTTTACATCAATGATGATGCTTGAGAGCCTCTCTACTTCAAGTTGAAGAGCCTCAACCTCCTTGAGAGATTTCTTGTATTTATTCCGAACACCTTTGTGTTCTTCATGTAACTCAAGAATGGCTTTCTCCAAATCATCATAGGTAAGAGTGTTTAAAGAAAAATCATCAAGTACCTCATCGGTTGCCATGAGACAGACGTTGGCATTGTATTTGCACTCCTTATCGTTGTCGGAGTTGCTCGCGTCGCTTTTACACCAAATGCTAGTGTTGGCGAACTTTCTGGAGGATGAGCTTCCCTTGCTAGGTTTCTCGTACTTGCTTGAGTCTTTTCGTATCGTTGGACAATCCCTCTTGATGTGTCCGGGTCTTCTGCATTGATAGCACGCCGGGTCTTCTTCATTGTCCCGTCTAGAGCGGTTGGCCTTGTTTAACTTTAAGAACTTCCGGAAGTGCTTAGCTGTGAGAGCAATTTCTTCATCGTCATCCGACTCATTGTCGTCGGAGCTATCCTTGGAGTAGGACCTTGAAGCTTTGAGAGTGAGAGTCTTCTCTTTTTCTTTGGTCTTCTCCTTCTCCTTCTCTTGAATGGAGGATTCCTCTTGATCCTTCATGTCGAGCTCGTGAGTCATTAGCTTACCCATGAGGGTCTCTAGGTTCATGAGGTTAGATCGTTCCCCTCAATGATTATGGTAGCTTTAGGACTCCAAGCTTTCGTCAATCCTCTAAGAATTTTTCTTATCTTTTCATGAGCGGGATATTCCTTTCCAAGAGAAGAGAGAGGGTTAATAATGTCACCAAAACAAGTAAACATGCTAGCAATAGATTCATCATGCTTCATTTTAAAAGACTCATATTCTTGCGTGAGTCTACTGATCTTGGATTCCTTCACTTGTGAAGTTCCCTCGTGTGTGACTTCAAGTAACTTCCAAATCTCATTGGAAGTCTTGCAAGTAGAGATCCGGTTGAATTCACTACTGTCGAGGGCACAGTAAAGAGCATTCATTGCCTTGGCATCTCGACAAGCAAGCTTCTTAATGTTTTCGGCAAGTGTTTCCTGAAGGGTGTCAGAAGCAATATCCTCAATAGCTCTGGAAGGAGTAGGAAGGCCATTTATCACGCAATCCCATAAATCGAAATCTATGGACTTGAGATAAATGCCCATCCTAATCTTCCAGTAGTTATAGTTGGTACCATCAAATAGGGGAGGCCTATTTGTGGAGTGTCCCTCATTGTGAAACGTGTTGATGCTAGGGTTAGAGGCCATGGATCACTCAAGGGTGTAAATCCAAATCAAGAGAACGATGCTCTGATACCAATTGTAGAACCCTAGAGGGGGGGTGAATAGGGAAATAAAATATAAACTACAACAATTGATGCAATAAAGACAATTGAAAGTAAATAGTAGAAAGATCAAATGCAAACGCAAGGATGTATCCTGGTATCCTCTTTTGAGGCAATCCAGTCCCGGAACTCTCTCCGGCTTTAATCCACTATTATCCAAATAGTACACACGAGTTTGGATCCGAAGAACTCGCCAACTTCAACACGAGTTTGGATCCGAAGACTCGCCAACTTCTACACACGAGTTTTCTTACGAAGGCTCGCCAACTTCAAACAAAAGAGAATGAGAACTTGTTGATCTTCTAACACGTGAAGATCGAAATGTACAACTCTTTAATACTCTAGCACTTTGGGAGAGGATGACAATGAAAAGCTTTGAAGAGTATTAATGGTGGAGCTCTTGGTTGTTGGAAAATTTATGGAAGAGTTGGTGAGGAAGCTCAAGAGAGAGAGAGCTTCCTTTTATAAGAAAACTATGAGTAGGTGGCATTTAATGCTCTGAAATGCAGGCAGACCGGCATGTCGTCGGTATGCCCGCCAAATAGTAACGGTCATAATTATGACCGTTCAAGAGCATTAAATGCGGCCATTAATGCGTGTCAGACCAAATCGAAAACTAAGTATTCGAAATTCGGTATACCGCCGGTATGCCGGAGCATACCGTCGGTATGCCGGAGCATACCGTCGGTATGCCGATAGAATGTCACAGAAAGTTTAGAGCTGCTAGAAACGGCATGCCGTCGGTATGCCGCAGCATACCGTCGGTATGCCGACAGTTGATCACAGCAACTTTTGTGTTGCTAAAAACGGCATACCGCCGGTATGCCGCAGCATGCCGTCGGTATGCCGACATTTCGAGACAGCAACTTTCTAGAGTCCAAAAAGGGTATACCGCCGGTATGCCGAAGCATACCGTCAGTATGCCGCTTTTTGTCACATAACCTTTTCTGGACACGAAAACGGTATACCGCCGGTATGCCGAAGCATACCGCCGGTATGCCGCTCTGAATGACATATTTTTCGATTTGTGCTTTTAGTTATCATCCATCCTTTAGTGTTTACAGATATACCTAGACCAGTACAGACACGAAGACTCTAAGCAGGGAACGCCGGTAACTGCTACAGTCTTCAAGGAAGAAGGAGGAAGCTCTTGAAGTGAAGAACTCCATGTAGTACATCTTTTGAGAATATTTGAATCTGAAGAACAGAAGACTAAACTACGAAGATGCTGTTAATTACTCAAAATAAAATATGCCAACAGCCTTGTCCCGAAGAATGCATCGAGTGAATCGATGCGAAGCGCCGCGTTGCCCCGAAGGATGAGTGCGTTGAATCGGCTCGAAGATTCTAAGAAATTGAATCGACCAAGACGTAAGTCCGAATCGATGCAAGTAATGATTTTAGTTGGTTTCATGTGCAGGTTATACTTTGACGCGAAAATATTAGAGGTCGATCTTCGGCAATATTTAGTAAGGGATCCGCGGAACCAAATCGACGCCTTGCGATGGGCTGAGACTTGGGCACGCTAAGGCAAATCGATTCAAGGTGGGAGGATTGACTTCTTTTTACTCCTTCATTCGATAAGTCAAATATATCATTGTATGCTAAGTTAACCTATCGACGCCACGGGCGTGGTCCAATCGGAGATAATAGAAGTGTGTGTCGAACACTAAGTTAGTACAATTGAAATGAAACGTGCATCAAATGCACGAGTCGCTACGGAACATTGGATATCGCTAAGGCGAGCGCCTCGGGCGCAAGCCGCAATAACATGGGATAACTGTACTCGGCGAGTGCCTAAGTGCACGAACCATACCGTGCCTTCGTGCACGAGTTAGAACGGCTAGAACATTGAAAGACAATAGGCGAGCGCCCTAGCGCGCAAGCCATGGACATTGAACGTGGAAATACGGCTTCGACGCGTGCAGCAAGTGCACGATGCGAAGGATAAATGATAAATGTGTCAAAAACGTGCTTACGTGCACGAGATAACAAAAGATGGCTTCGTTGCGAAGGAATACAGTTGTGGCACGAATGTGGCGAAACTGTCGGATATGACATAATGCCTCGAAAGGTGTTCGGGACCTTCGGGTCGTTCGGTTGGCGAACATTGAGTTGAGGCATAATGCCATTGAACATTGAAACGAAGTATGAAACGTAAGAACATAGAAAGTTAACGAAGGAAATACGAGATGGGTAATGCAGCATGGTGTCCTTCGAAATGTTCATGGCCTTCGGGCGTTCGTTGAGGACATTCGGGCGTTGTGCCAATTGAAATAGCGATAAGCGAACTTGCTTGGTTGTATGAAATATAAGATTCGTTGCATGGCCAAATGGTCAAATGGTCAAATGGACTTAAAGATATAAAAGCCCGTGCATGGGTTTCCCTCGAATGCGGCGCGCCATGGCGCTGGGACCGTTCGGCCTAGGAGGGATTCGTTTGAGTATTGTTGGCGCCACTTCGACCGGACAGGGTAGCGACCTTATGGTGAATGTGTTAAGCAACTTGCTGCGATTATTTTGATGGCCTCTGATGTTGGTTAGCAACCGCACGGAGTTAACATCGTCTTATGTTTCGAATATAAGTCTATTCTAGCTTGACAAGCTAGTGACCTTCATATAGTTAAGGACGATGGGTTTGGAAGTGCAAGGTATGCGTATATCCTGCATGGATGATCCGAATAGAGGGCACTTATAACATGACAGGGAAAACAGATAGGCGTATTCACCTTGCGTCGGTTGCAAGGGCGGGTGCGTCGATAAGCTAAGTTGTGCCACGAATCAAACACGAGAATGCTTGCTTGCCTATTCAATTCGATAACATGCTTGCTATGATAACATGCTTTACGCTTTCAAAGATGCCATGAAATTGACCCTAAGGAGAACATAGCAAGATCATAAGCTAAGTTGCATGATTCAACGTAAATATTAAAGAAGTTGGTTTGGAAAGAAGATCTTTGCTTCAGTACATGCGAGGACGAACGTATTGATCCCCCACCAGCTTTATGCAGGGTGTAGGGAATGGATTGCTCGCGGCGAAGCGTTGCTTGAACGTGTTAAGGCTTGGAATGCCGAAGCGCATTGAAGCGTGCTATCGTATTGACGCTCGGACTACGCAGCTGGATTGATGCGGCCGAGATATAGAAGGCATGATGTATGGAACGGTGAAATCCTTTGTGGGCAAGAGAGAACCTGAGTGTTGTAGCCAATCTGGCATGTATTGTTAGGCTATCGAAAGCCTTTGTAATCTCTGTTTCGGATATCAATAAAGAGAATTTGTTTCATATACTCTGTTTCCTTTCGTTGTTAAATATCGAATCAAAAGATAACCATTTGAGAACTTGTCATCTTGCCTTGCACGAGCGCAACTCCAGGCTCGTGCGGCATCACGCCCCCTGCGAGGACGATGATTCGGGTGATTCCGGGTCGGGGCGTGACATGCATAGTATTCAACTGCCCAGAAATTTTCTTATCCTTCTTATATTTTTCTTTCCTTGTATTACCTTGGAACTTGACCTTTTTTTTTTGGGGGGGGGATTGTTAGATGTGCTTGTGTGTTCCTCACACAAACAAGAGCAAAAGCTCAATTCCAACCATTATTTAGTCAAGCTCAATTCAATTTTGACCGTTACTATTCATTTAATTTTCGTAATGTTTGGACTGTCCAGATACATTGTATCACATGTTTTTCATGTGTTTTATTCTGTAACGTCAAGCATTTAATTGGGTGATTTAATTCACCATTATTCCTATACGTAGGAATTCAGCCTATATAAATCAGATCATATCTCTTCTTCCACACACTGAAAAATTTCGTACAAAACCTCTCTAAAATTCTCATCTTCTTCGAAACGTTTCTCTTCTTCTTTCTTGTTGCTCTGGGCGGAGCTAAGTCATGGGTCACTCTCTCTAAGTCGTGTGCGGCAAGGAGATTCCGGTAATAATTTATTTATTTTTTATTTTATTGCAGATTCAAAACGAAGTACTATTGAAGAATATCCAACAATATATATATATATATATATATATATATATATATATATATATATATATTTGAGGTCCTCCTACTTCGTGGGTCCTAGGCAGTCGCCCTGGCTGCCTTGGCCCAGGGCGACTCTGGTTGCGAGGAGATGGGCAGGACAAGGAAGGAGTTGGTTATTGGGTGGAGAAGATGAATTTTGAGTAAGCAAGGAGATGGGTATGGGAGAAGGAGTTGGTTATGAGTAGAGCTCACACGTGGGCTGACAGGACCGGTCCAGTACGAAATTTGGACATCCAAGAGGAAGTGTTGTAAATCGTAATTATTGAATAATCACAAATAGGCTTTACACATATCTTATTGACGAAGCTAACTAAGATACATACAAACCTTTTATCTTTCCTAATCTATATATACGTTAATAAAAGAAGTCCACATATATCAATTATTCCTCTGCAACATAATATCTTATTCTTACTAACTTTTCTAACAAAAGGCTAAGTTATATGTAAAAACTAAAAAAAAAACATTCATACTTTTGCAGCTTGCCACTACAAAGTTTTTACTTTGTAAATTGTTATCATAAAATTTTCATATTTGTAAATAAATATTATAAACAATTACTTATTTTGTAAGTAAATATTGTATTTATTTTGTAAATCTATACTACTATATAATAAGAAAAGTATACGTTTCAGCGTAAAAGTTTTTGTTCCAATATATCTTTACCTATGTTTATTAATTAAAATTGTTCTTTAAATTTAACATGGATAGTTAGGTAATTGTGTGTATATAATTTTTTTTAAGGAGATGTTATTTGCTCTTTCAAGTAGTAAAAGATTAAGAGGTTGTTGTTATTATTAACGAGTAGACATCAGACAGAACCGACAGGGTTTGAGTCTCCCAATCATAAGAACAAGTAAGGAATAAATGGAAGGAATAATACGTCTTCGTAGTCCGATTTATTGATCTTTTGCCACCTAGTCATGATCTTATACATCTTCTCGGTAACCACAAGAGCCACTTGAGTTCGGTTGTAAGGGGGTGTGAGTTGTAATAACAAAATTTATGGTAAATAAAACTACCGATCCATTAGATTTATAATCCGTTCTAACTCGATACAAGCCCATGTTTACTACTGCACGGCCCAAACATGAGGCACCGAAAGAAGATGACAGCAAGGACGGCTGAGATCGTCTGGAAAATGCAACTGGCAGGAATGTCGGTAAGTGGTCCCACCTATCTTCTGTCTGCATAGATTCTCATATTAAATATAGGTTTTTCAAGTCCAAGAAAAAAATAGTGTTCGTAATTATCACGCGTTATTTAATAATAATAAAAATTAAAAAATAAAATAAAATTCGGGAAAATTTATGAAATGCCCAAAAATTTAAAAAGTTTTATGAAAAACCCACCCCAAAATAAACTTTCATCGCGTGCCCAGCATTAACTTAAAAATTAAAAAAAGGCACGGCATGACCCTTTTGCCCTTCTAATTTATTAAGAATATCAACAAACCCAGCAAGTTTTATGAAAAACGGTTCGATTCCAGACTCTTCAAAAAAGTGTCTCTATCGCTCCCTCCTCTTCCATACTCTGTTCTGTTGCGATTTTAGGTCATCTCCTCCAAAAATCTTAGAAATTTCTTACAAGAAATCGCCAGCGAATCTCCATCACAATGTCGCAATCATCAGCAATGGAAGTAGACCAAGTTAGAGAAGAAGGAGAAGAAGTAGTTGGAAAACAACAGAAAGGAGGGAAGAAAGTTAAGAAGGTTGCTCGTAGACGAAATGCTCCAAAAGAAAAAGAAGTGCAAGAAGCAGTAGAAGAACAAGAACACGGAGAACAACAAGAACAAGATCAAGAACAACAAGAAGCAGTAGCAGGGGGAGAAGAAGAAGATCAAGAAGAAGGGAAAAAAAAAAGGTAAAACTTTGAGTCTTGTTCATTCTCCGTTTATATTGACGCGGCAAATGAAAATGATCATTCTCCGTCTATAAAATACACGGAGGATGCCCTTTCTGTGTCATTTGAACTAGAACTGGCCATTCTCCGTCTATTTTGAGACGGAGAATGGCATTCTCCGTGTTTAAACACACGGAGAATGGCATTCTCTCTTTATTTTGATCTAAAGAACGAGCATTCTCCGCCTAATATGAGACGGAGAATGGCATTCTCCGTATTAAAACACGCGGAGAATGGCATTCTCCTTGTAATTTGACCTAGAGAATGAGCATTCTCCGCCTTATTGAGACGGAGAATGTCATTCTCTGGGTCAAAATAAAGGGAGAATGCCATTCCCCGTGTTAAAACAAAACGGAGAATGACATTCTCCGTTTATTTTGAGACGGAGAATGGCATTCTCTCTTTATTTTGATCTAAAGAACGAGCATTCTCCGCCTAATATGAGACGGAGAATGGCATTCTCCGTATTAAAACACGCGGAGAATGGCATTCTCCTTGTAATTTGACCTAGAGAATGAGCATTCTCCGCCTTATTGAGACGGAGAATGTCATTCTCTGGGTCAAAATAAAGGGAGAATGCCATTCCCCGTGTTAAAACAAAACGGAGAATGACATTCTCCGTCTATTTTGAGACGGAGAATGGCATTCTCTCTTTATTTTGATCTAAAGAACGAGCATTCTCCGCCTAATATGAGACGGAGAATGGCATTCTCCGTATTAAAACACACGGAGAATGGCATTCTCCTTGTAATTTGACCTAGAGAATGAGCATTCTCCGCCTTATTGAGACGGAGAATGTCATTCTCTGGGTCAAAATAAAGGGAGAATGCCATTTCCCGTGTTAAAACAAAACGGAGAATGACATTCTCCGTCTATTTTGAGACGGAGAATGGCATTCTCCGTCTATTTTAAAACGGAGAATGACATTCTCCCTTTATTTTGATCTAAAGAACGAGCATTCTCCGCCTAATATGAGACGAAGAATGGCATTCTCCGCCTTACTGAGACGGAGAATGCTCATTCTCCGGGACAAAATAAAGGGAGAATGTCATTCTCCTTGTATTTTGACCTAGAGAATGAGCATTCTCCGTCTTTCTGAAGCGGAGAATGAGCATTCTCCGTCTTGCTAACGCGGAGAATGGCATTTTCCGTTTTAAAACACGCGGAGAATGCCATTCCCCGTGTTAATACAAAACGGAGAATGCCATTCTCCGTGTCAAAATAGACGGAGAATGATATTCTCCGTCTATTTTGACACGGAGAATGGCATTCTCCGTTTGAATACAAAACGGAGAATGCTCATTCTCCGTCTATTTTGACACGGAGAATGACATTTTCTGTCTAATATTAGACGGAGAATGGCTTTCTCTTTATTATAATAAAGAAGAATGTTGACGTAAACCTAATTGTTGTTGTTTTTAGGGAAAAAAACTGTCAGGAACAGAGACGAAAGACTTTTTCGTGCAACATTCACCCCAGTACTCTCTCTCATGGATGAGGTGAAGGAAAAGTTTCGCCATTTGCCTGAAGCAGTTGTCGAAAGCTTGAAGAATGTAGGATTCTACAACTTCGTAGATGTATTCTACAGAACTAAGGTGAAAAAATTAGAACTATCTAAAGTCACCCAAGGTCTGGAGAAGTTGATGGGGACTTATTTGGAAGAAGATGGAATTGGATATTTCCAATTGAGCAGCAGTGTCAAAGTAGCACCAACTGCTGATGAGATGGCAACCATTTTCGGTCTGCCAATGAATGATGACACTGAAGTTGATGAGAAGTATTTGAAGATCATCACTGAGAAGCAGAAGACCCCCCCACCAGCAGACTCATTCAGCATGTGTACAAAACACTTCACAAGATTGCTGAAAAATTCCAAGGACAAAAATGCTGAAGTCTCAAACGCAGAAGTTAGGAAAAGGATATTAGAGCTGCTGGGGGGCAAAAATACAAGTCCCGATGAGGTGGCCAAGTTAATAGTATTCAACTTGTGCCAAACAGCATTCTTCACCAGAATGGGGGGGTCGAACTTGCCATACAAGTTCTTCGCTCTGGTGGAGAGCACAGATGTTATAAAAAGCATCTGTTGGCCTCGGATTATACTGGGGTACGTCATGGACAGCATAAAGAGGGCTGTCACAAAATCTGAAGATGGTGATGTTGATATATCGTACAAGAAGATTGAAGGTTGTACGATATACTTCTTGTATTGGTTTGCAGAGCACAGTCGACTGGTAGAGAGGAAGTGCAAACCAACAGTCGCATCTCCGAGATTCTGCACATAGGATGGGAATAAAATCTCGATATTCCTAAAAAATGAATATCAAGGTGCTAAAATGGATTCGGATTTGATATTCAATGATCTTGTTGCATTGAATGTTGATGAACTTGAAGAAGTCCCAGCAGAGCAGCAATATATAGAAGGTGGAGATAATTCTGTTGATGAAGAAGAATCACAAGCTGAAGCTCAAGCACCAGCACCCTCTACAGCTGACAATGTAGACATGTTGCGTGTCTTGCAGGAGAAATCTCAGCTTATCGCTGAGAATGAGCAACTCCAGGAAAGAGCCCAGCAACTAGCGGCAGATGTAGCCTAACAACGTGCTGTGGGGCTCGTTGCTGATGGCTTGGAGAAGGAGTTAGACTCTTTAAGGAATGAAAAATCGCTCCTTATTGATGATAATAAGAAACTCCTTAAGCAAGTTGAAGAACTGGAGGCACAGGGGTCGGAACTAGACTCCCTGAGAAAGCAGAAGTCTGAGCTTACTGCTGATAATGAGAAGCTTCGTCAACATGTTGAGGAGCTACTTCTAAAAGGTAAGATTTTATATTTTTTTTCTATTTTAATCTGTAATTACATGTATCTAACAAGGAGAATGACCATTCTCCGTTATAAAATAGACGGAGAATGTCATTCTCCGTATTTAAAACACACTTAGAATGACATTCTCCGTCTATTTTGACACGGAGAATGACATTCTCCGCTAGTATTTTGACACGGAGAATGACATTTTCTGTATTTTGACATAGAAATGACCATTCTCCGTATGTTTTGACACGGAGAATGACATTCTCCGTCTAATATTAGACGGAGAATGTCATTCTCCGTCTAAATTGACACGGAGAATGTCATTCTCCGTCTATTTGGAAACGGAGAATGACATTCTCCGTCTATTTTGACACGGAGAATGGCATTCTCCGTCTATTTTGACAAGGAGAATGTCATTCTCCGTCTAAATTGACACGGAGAATGACATTGTTTTTAAAAAGAAGATTATATAATATTGACATCATACCTCTTGTTGTTGTTTGTTTTTATATCAGTGAAAATGACAGAGGATCTGAAAAAAGAGAATGAAAAGCTAACTAATGATAATAACAGACTTCTAGAGGAAGTTGCCTCGTTGAATGACGAAGTCAAGAATAAGAACGATACAATCGTTAACCTTGAAGCAATGGCTAGAGCAATGGAAAGAGGGGATACTCAAGCAGTTCCCCAGAAGCATTACACAAGATCAAATGTACCTGCTGCAGATGAGGATGATTTTACTACATTGCAAAAGAAGAAAACATCCGATGCTACAACAAGTAAGAAGGCAGGTCCTGGTCGGAAAAGAAAAGATCCTTCCAGTCCCAGAAAGAAAGTAGCTCCTGCTGGGAAAAAAAAAGCTCCTTCCAGCCCCGAGAAGGTCGACAATAAAAAGGAGATGTCAGCTCCTGAAGAACTTGAGGAAGAATCTCCTCAAACAGCAAAGCTTGTTAAAGAGGGGAAAATGCTGATGCAATGTCCGAAGCTCAGACTTTGGAACGTTGCAGACGATGAACTGAAGCAAGTATACAGGAGCATCGTATACACAAGAAGGATGTCTCCAACGTAAGTATTCTAAACTTGAACCAATTTCTGTACAATTCACAAGGGAGAATGATCATTCTCCGTCCAATTTATAACGGAGAATGATCATTCTCCGTTTATATTGACGCGGCAAATGAAAATGATCATTCTCCATCTATAAAATACACGGAGGATGGCCTTTCTGTGTCATTTGAACTAGAAATGGCCATTCTCCGTCTATTTTGAGACGGAGAATGGTGTTTAAACACACGGAGAATGGCATTTTCTGTGTTTTTTTGACCTAAAGGAAGATCATTCTCCGCCTAATATGAGACGGAGAATGTCATTCTCCGTTATAAAATAGACGGAGAATGACCTTTCTTACTGCATTAACCTAGAGAAATGAACATTCTCCGTCTCACTGACACGGAGAATGACATTCTCTGTCTATTTCGACACGGAGAATGGCATTCTCCTTGTATTTTGACCTAGAGAATGAGCATTCTCCGCCTTATTGAGACGGAGAATGTCATTCTCTGGGTCAAAATAAAAGGAGAATGCCATTCTCCGTCTATTTTAAAACGGAGAATGATCATTCTCCGTCCCATTTAAAACGGAGAATGACATTCTCCGTCCAATTCATAACGGAGAATGACATTCTCCGTCCATTTCATAACGGAGAATGATCATTCTCTATTGGAGTTATTTTTTATGCAATTTTATCATTAGCCTATATTATTATCATAATCGAAACTAAATTTATGTGCAGTGATTATATATACATGTACTTTCCAAGTGCTCCAGAAGAATGTAAAATAAGAAGAAGAAACAATGATGTCAGCATGTTGTTAAGTGCTAAAGATTTTCAAGACATAATAAATGAGGCGGATATAGAAGCCGGTGTTATGAACTACCTAATAAAGCTTATGAACGAAGTTCAAGCCGAATTAAGGCAGAACATTCAGTCAAGCTCGCAGGGTGCACAATGTAAATGGTTTGCAATCATGATGCCCCATTCATTGGTAAGAATCGAAACTGAAAAATAAATATTAATGTGTACAGCTACTAATAGTGTTGTAAAAAACTAACTCATGATATTATTTTTTGTTTTTTTTTCTTTCTGGAAAACAGAGTACTGCCCAGTATGTCGATGAAAAAAATCCAACACCTGGAGCATTGTACAATTTCAAAGTTGATATAGAAGATTTTATAATGGAGCTGGAAGATGACATTGAATGGCTATTCGTGCCACTCTTCCGCGAGGAGAATAAACACTATACGCTGCTGGCATTCAACTTCAGCTCCTATGTTTGGACGCACTACAACTCATTGCGGAAAAACACAGGCGCTAAGGGAATCCAGGATGCAACATACATGAAGAATAAAATCGAGCCAATTGTAATGAAGAAGATTGCATTGATGAGGAATAAAAGCCCAGCAATCCAGGAATACGAAACAACAGAGCTCAAAGTTTGCAAAGAATGCCCACAGCAACTATCACCGAGCTGCCTGCTGTATGTTTCATATTATATTGAAAAGTTGTCCAGAGCTTCATTTGATTTACAGAAGAAAACAAACAAAATAGTTCACAATACTATTGTAAAGAGAAGGCTAAATTTGGCTAAGGCTTTGCTTATGAGTGAATGTGTAGTTCCTTTTGTACAATAAAAGAAACTGACAATGTAAATTGGCTAACAAATTCATTGTATATATTCTGTTTGTCAGGTTTCTTTTGTAATGTATTTGTTTTCCTTTGTAATGAAATTCAATTTTTCGACTAATTTACATTGTTCTATATATGTAAATCTGTTTTGTTAAAGTTCTGTTGTTTGATTCAAACCTATAATGTCATTATCTGTGTTAATACAAACCTATAATGTGTGCATTTGGAACTTAGAAATGGTCATTCTCCGTGTCAAAATAGACGGAGAATGTCATTCTCCGGGTCAAAATAGACGGAGAATGTCATTCTCCTTGTATTTTGACCTGTAGAATGAGCATTCTCCGTCTTACTGACGCGGAGAATGGCATTCTCCGTTTTAAAACATGCGAAAAATGGTTATTCTTTGTATTTTTGACCTAGAAAGGAATATTGTCCGTCTTAGGGACGCGGAGAATGCCATTCTCCGTGTCAAAATAGACGGAGAATGGCATTCTCCGGGTCAAAAGAGACGGAGAATGCCATTCTGCTTGTATTTTGACCTAGAGAATGAACATTCTCCGTCTTACTGACGCGGAGAATGGCATTCTCCGTTTTTAAAACACGCGGAGAATGGTTATTCTTTGTATTTTTGACCTAGAAAGTAACATTGTCCGTCTTAGGGACGCGGAGAATGCCATTCTCCGTGTCCAAATAGACGGAGAATGGCATTCTCCGGGTCAAAAGAGACGGAGAATGCCATTCTCCTTGTATTTTGACCTATAGAATGAGCATTCTCCGTCTTACTGACGCGGAGAATGGCATTCTTCGTTTTAAAACACGCGGAGAATGGTTATTCTTTGTATTTTTGAACTAGAAAGTAACATTGTCCGTCTTAGGGACGCGGAGAATGCCATTCTCCGTTTCGTATGAGACGGAGAATGTCATTCTCCGGGTCAAAATAGACGGAGAATGCCATTCTGCTTGTATTTTGACCTAGAGAATGAGCATTCTCCGTCTTACTGACGCGGAGAATGGCATTCTCCGTTTTTAAAACACGCGGAGAATGATTATTCTTTGTATTTTTGACCTAGAAAGCAACATTATCCGTCTTAGGGACGCGGAGAATGCCATTCTCCGTGTCCAAATAGACGGAGAATGTCATTCTCCGGGTCAAAAGAGACGGAGAATGCCATTCTGCTTGTATTTTGACCTAGAGAATGAGCATTCTCCGTCTTACTGACGCGGAGAATGGCATTCTCCGTTTTAAAACACGCGGAGAATGATTATTCTCCTTCTATTTTTGACTTATAAATGGTCATTCTCCGTGTATCTAAAACGGAGAATGATTATTCTCCGTGTTAAAACACACGGAGAATGGTCATTCAATACATTATAAAGTCAGAGAGTATAAAGGAGAATAAGTTCTTATGCTGATATGCAGAATTCAAACTATTACCATTGATATCAAAAAATGTAAGATATGTATTCAAAAAACAATTTTCAGTTATATAAAAGAAGGAATATATGTGTATGTATTAACGAGGGGGCGCTGCCCCCTGGACCACCGTAGCAGCACGTGGAGGCAGAGGACAAGTGCTCCGATTGTGATTGCATAATTCAAAACAATTCTGGCACCTTATCTTTCTCTTCTCTTTTCCTTTGTTCTCATATTTGCTCTTGTAACGGTCCGCTTTTGGTCGTCCAGGACCCCGTTTCGGAACAGGGGGTAGAACAACATCAGTGGGATTATTTTCAAACTGTTTTTCGCAATCTGGAACTGGACGAATGGCACATGAATATAACTTCTGGTAATAATCTGATGTCCAATACTGCTCCACAAAGTCATAAACAGATTTATCTGAACCAACTCTGATGCATTGTATTGCATGGCTGCATGGGAATCCATATACCTTCCATCTACGACAACTACAATGACAATCAAGAAGATTCACCATATGGGAGGAAGTATCTGCGATCACCTCAAATTCAAAATCACCGGACCGATATACCCTATAACACATGCCATCATCTGTAAGCTGCTTCAGCATATCCTCAGCGTATGGAGTCAATTTGCTATTCAAACCAATTGCATCCTTGTGGCGATCCGAAATCATCTTCACACGGATGACATTTACAATTGCTGATATAGGCAATTTCTTCTCAGCCTTTATCCATGCATTGAATGACTCTGCACAACTAGAAGCAACCTCACCGTATCTACATTCCGGGAAGAATGCGTTTGACCAGTGTTCAGGTTTTTGTTTATTCATCCAATTCACAACATGACCACAATTCAGATCATAAATCTTCTTGATTGCTTGTCTATACCCACCTTTATACAGAAAAACAAATAAGTAATAAAGAATCAGGTCAATTCACAAAATTATAAAAAAATAAGTGCATTCTCATAAAGATAATAGTCATTCTCCGTTCAAAAGCTAACGGAGAATGATATTCTCCGTTCTATGCAAGACGGAGAATGGTCATTCTCCGTCCAAAAGCTAACGGAGAATGACATTCTCCGTTATATGCAGGACGGAGAATGGCCATTCTCCGTTTTAAAACACACGGAGAATGACTATTCTCCGTCTTACTGACGCGGAGAATGGTCATTTTCCTTGTTAAATTAAGGGAAAATGCATAGAAAATGTGCATATATCTGTCTCATTAACACACCTGGAGTTAGAGCATATACTGCTTGCCTCCAAGCTTCAAGTACATGCGGATACACTCTTTCATTTCCTTTCTCTTTCAGCGGTATGTTATTCTTCATGTGATAATAGCAATAGCTATGATAATCATTAGGAAACACTTTAGGGACTTCAGAAACTAGACCGGTGCCTTGATCCGAAAGAAAAACAATACGCCTACTACATCCAACAACATTCTTTAGATTTCTAAGGAACCATTCCCAATTGTCGCCATCTTCGCCTGATACTATACCGTATGCAATAGGGTAGAACTGTTGGTTACCATTCTTCGCTGTAGCAGACATCAAACAACCTCTAAACCTCCCTGTAAGGAAAGTGGCATCCAAATATAGCATCGGACGACAATATTGAAAGCCTTCTACGCAAGCCCCATATGAAAGAAAAAGCCGCTCAAACCTCATTGATGAATCATCTTTCTGGAAGTCGATAACGGAACCATTATTGGTTTCCTTTACCTTGTTCACATACCAACACAAGTCACTGTAAGATCTAACATCATCTCCGTACATTTCCTGGTGCACCAGCCTAATTCCGTGGTATGCCTGTCCATATGTAACAGATAAGCCGTAGTCGACCTTGAAATCATCGACAACAGATTTTACGGACTTTTTAGGATGCATCCGAACAATGTCACTAACCAAACTTTTCACAAACTTTGCTGGAACAACCAGATTACCTTTATCCATATAGCCAGCTCCACAATTATGTTCTCCCACATACCTCCTCACCTCAAAAATTTGATTATCTTTCGAAATAGATATAGCATGGAAGCTCCACAAACAAGCATGTGTCTTGTAATTCTTGCAACAAACAGTATACATCCCCGGCTCAGATTTCAAAATGTGGAATGGATGACGAGATTCAAAACAAACCTTTCTAACAGCATTCCTAACTTCTTCAACACCATTTAGAAAAATCTGACCAACACCAGTAATTGATCCAGGCCACATATCCGATTTCCTCTTCTTCACTGTCTCAGTTGAGCCCTCATAAAATTGTACTACTCGTTTGTCCTTTACAGTAGGAGAACATCTACTCAAAGAACTAGAAGAGGAAGACGAAGGTCTCATGTGAAAGCTTTGACAAGGAAAAGATGTTGATGAAGAACATGGAGAGTGTATTTGCTCCACATATAGATCAAAACTCACATCATGAGTACCGTTAAAACCACCAACCAATGAGCGAAGCCAAAAATCACTTTCAACATACAGTTCAGTCCCATCAGAGTGCAAAAACCTGAAACGGAAGGAAAGTGGATCCAAAGAACTCCATCGATCGCACACTTTATTCTTTAAAAAATCCACGGTACTTTCATGTGTGACACGGCAGGAAACTATGTCTCCCTTGAAACAAATGTTAACTAAACAACTTGATTCAATATCTTCCCCCCATGATAACATAAAAACATAAGAGGCCACAAATAGAACAATAAAATTCTCATCTAATAATGATTATTCTCCGTCTAAAGTAACGGAGAATAAATATCCTCAGTTGGAACTAACTTATAATGATCATTCTCCGTCTAAAGTAAAACGGAGAATGTCATTCTCCGTCCTAATTAAGACGGAGAATGTCATTCTCCGTTCAAATTAAGACGGAGAATGGCATTCTCCGTCCTAATTAAGACGGAGAATGGCCTTCTCCGTCCTAAAAACATACGGATAATGATCTTTATAAGAAGTAATTGTCATTCTCCTTTAAAATATAACGGAGAATGCTATTAGCATAAAATAACAAGATTAAATATCTCACTAACATTTTCTAAGTTAATAATCTTCATAACAAAATCAAATTCAGCATAAATTTCGAGAGATACGAAGCTGATGGATGAATTTCTACAGATTCTGAACTCTCATCTTGTTTTAAGATCTATAAAAAGAAAAGAAGAAGATCTTCTATCCACAATTGACCTAATCGCCGGAAACAACGAAGATGATGTTGATGATGATGATGATCGATGATGATGAAGGATGATCGACGTTCGACTGACGAAAACCACAGTGAACTACGAACGATTCTGCGATCTCTAATAAAGATTATATCAATGGATTTCAAATTTCTCGTGAAGAAGAAGAAGAATACGAATTTCTCAATCCAAATCTGAGTTTGCGAATTCATAATTATATATAGATGTCCAAATTTACGCGAAGGGGTATTTTTGGAATTATGATAATGACAAATTTTTTAAATACATAGCAACTAGAGAGAATCTTGAAATATTTAACGTGTAAAAACTTAATTCTGGACATTTCATAAAAATAATCCAGCGGGTGGACATTTCATAAAAGCCCACTCCGAAATTGGGCTTCTCAGCAATTTCCAGATAAAATTCCGCCTCCTATAATTACACCAATATCCAAAATAAAAGCTGTCGATCGTGTTCTATAGTTGTTGCTAATGGCGAGCCAAGCCTGTCTTCTCCTCCAGAAGCAACTCAAAGGTCCCAACCAAATCTCAATTTTCTTCCCAATAAAAATAAAATGGTAAAAACTCTATTGGATCGGTATTGATAGATTTTCTCTGATTTTTTTTTTTTGGGATCAGATCTGACCAAGCATCCGGTCGATGGCTTCTCCGCCGGGCTCGTCGACGACGCCAATATCTTCGAGTGGAGCGTCACCATCATCGGCCCTCCCGATACTCTATAGTGAGCATCTCTCTCTTGAAAAGTTTGGATTTTTATAGTAATTTGATCGGTTATCGACGTTTGTGGAATCTAGGGTTAGTCACTCCCTTGAAAGTTACATTTTGTTGTGGATCTATGGGAAAATTGAGTCTCTTGTAACCTAATTTCTTCAAAGTTAGGGTTTCTTCCCCCCCCCCCCCCCCCCAAAAAAAAATCCATAGAGTTTGATTGGTTCTTGTAGAATCATATTTACTACTATAGTCGATTATTTGTTCTTCTTCCATCTGATGTCTGTTCCTTTCGATGGTGTAGAATCTACGTACGGGGTCTTGTTGAAAGTTTGGATATTGGATGCATACTTAGAATTAGATTTTTAGTGACGCTCTTTCTTCAAGATGACGTCTTTCCTATGAAACCGGTCTAGGATATTCAGTTCTTGAATAATTTAATTGGGTCTTCATTCGGTAGAATCTCAGACTGATGCCTTCCCCCGAAATTTAGCTTCTCTGTTTGATTTCTCTGGATTTTACATAGCTCGAAAAATGGGAGGGATAGGGACACTATCTAGCGCATGCTGTGTTGCATGGACATGCATACGACACGGTACGGAGATGCTGACATGGTCAGCATTGATTCCGACATGTCCTAGCGTAATAGTGCAGTGTACTTTTTGTGTAATATGTGTCTAACGATACATGACATGGCACCGATGTCGAAGAGTCAAAACATACTCGGGTGTTTCTAGAATAGGGATGATCAAGCACATGCTTTGGATGTTTCTTTCTGCAAGGAGATTATGAGCTCTTATTCGACTGTTGCTACTTAGATAACTTAATGACAATTGAATTGCTAGTATTTGTGTTTGTTTCTTGTAATTAGGAATACGGGTGGATCTTCATGCAGCTTTAAGGATTGCGATTTTAGTGGAACAAGGTGTTTCTGAAGGAAGTTTTAGTAGATATTGCTTGGTCTTTCTTTGGATTAGTTTGCTTTGGGTCATAATGGGGGTTTCTTATTGTTATTGCAAATTTAGGTAGCTTCTTATAAGTCAATCTGCTTAGTAATTCAATTAGTTTCATCTGTTGTGTTGACAAAGTTTTGCTTGATCAGGGGTTACGGTTGAATTCTTGGGATTCTGCACTGTTTGGGTACTCCCATGGGGTCGTGAAGATATATATCGTCTTCTTCAGTAGGAATTGGTTTGAATTGCTTATAATTATTGGTACGTGAAGCTGTGAAATTAGGGTTTTAGTTTCCGTTCTTAGTGGCTTTACTTGGTTTGGTGAAGAAAGGGTGTTTGGGAGATGAATTTTGTCTCTCTTAATTACTGGTTTTAGGGACATTAGTTTGAAGCAAATTTGAGCTTTTATATAGCTCAAATGGTTTTGGAGGAGACATCAATCTCTTAGTTGACCTCTGAGGCAACCATCATACGGCCGTTTAGAATCATTGGTGCTTGTTTATGGTTTGTGTAGTTTGTGTCTTCAGGGTTTTCGGTGCAACCTATAGTTTTTGAGAATTTCATTTAAGGTTTTATTTTATATGGTCTGGAGTCTCTGGACAAGAGAGAGTGCGAGAAGAAGTGTTTCTTGTAGAGGGCAACCCGTCAAATGCTTTTGTATGTCACTAGAAAATGCCATTACAATTTTTAACTTCTACATCAGTCAGGATATATTTGAAGACTCCTTAATGTGTGATGGAAGAAGTCAATTGCCCAATCTCTCTTGTTATTGCAAAATTCTGGGTAACTTTCAGTTGTTGTTTCATTCTTTTGTGATCATATAATTTTTGAATAATCTGAGAAATATTACCCTGGTATGGAACCAGATCCATAGCTGCTAAAAATTGTGTGGGAATTGGTGCTTGAAGTTCAGGTTGTGGGAAATATATGGTGAATTCCTTCTAGACATTGTCATAAGATTTTTTTGTGGAGTTCCTGGAACTATCAATAAGTCCGAGGTTTGCCGGATTATTTTGTTTCACATACGAGGCTTATTAGAAGCATACGGTGAAGAAGGCAAGTTTTTCATTGTTAATTTCAAATTCATCAATATATATGGTATTATCGAGGGGTTGTTATTAGAGGCACTTGAAGATATTTTTGCACTTTATATTTATGATTTTTTATATTTATTATGGTAATAGCATTTTCTAGTTCTTGTGGCAACATGACTACATGAAACTCGGACAGTATTTTTTTGGTATATTCCTGATGGACTTCCATAACATTGCAGTGAGGGAGGCTATTTTAATGCTATCATGAGTTTTCCAGCGAATTATCCTAATAGTCCTCCATCAGTTAGATTTATATCAGAGATGTGGCACCCAAATGGTTAGTTCTCTGTTTCAAATTAAAATTATGTGTGTATATTTACTTCTTGACTAAATACCAGTGTTTCTCATGCACACTTAGTTTACCCTGATGGACGTGTTTGCATATCAATTCTCCACGCGCCGGGAGATGACCCAAACGGCTATGAGCTTGCAAGCGAGCGGTGGACACCTGTTCACACGGTAGTCTTTGAATGTTTCCTCCTTATTATGTAATTTATTATTTTTCCTCCTGCTCATCTTTTGATATATCTCAAATTTTCTTTCATTTCTTAAGTTTGCATTATTAAGTTTGTTATTCTTCCTCTATAATGCAAGCGAACGGTGGACACTGTTCACATGGTATCAACATTGAACAATACATTATGGGAATGTTTTGACAAGAAACTAATTGTAAGTTACAACTCTAAGGTAATTATTAGTTTAACAACTTATTTAAGAAGAATAAATAGTTTAGGATATGCCATATTGTTATGTAGTAAGATCATGATTTTGAAGTGAATGATGCTTTAAGGGGCTTTTTGGATAGAAGGAAGTCAGAGGGAGGTGAGAAAGTGCACATCCATGTTGCACCTAAGCAGGGGACTTTCATGCACTTTCTTCCAAACTGTTTGGTTGCAGGAGGTGGGAGAACGAAGGAGGTGGGTAAGTACATTATAAAACTAATTAAATATCTGGCTAACTTGATAATTATGCATTATTACTAATAATTTTAACTAAACAAATTTTTTAATTATCTTGCTGATTCCTAATTTGATGATTTTAATCATATCTTGCCATTTCAAAATTTCGGGATGAACACACAAGTCCCCTCTTCTTCTCCTTTTCCTTCCTCTCTTTTTTCTTCCTCCTTTCTTTCTTCTCCTCTCCTCCTTCCCTTTTTTTTTCCTTCCCTCTCTTTCTCTTAATCCCTCTCTTTTCTCCCCGAGTGGTGAGGTGGCCGACCTCCTCCTGGGTTGTTGTCGGCCCCTTCTGGACTGGTAGTGTTGATGGATGCTGCCTCCCCCTCCCTCTACTCCTTCTTTCAACCTCTAGCTCTCTTTCGCTGCACCTAATGCTTTCTTACTTACTAATTCTTTCTTTCTCTCACTTAAGTCATGATAAGTTGGGTTGGTTCATCATGACTAAAGATCAGTCAAGAAACGTTGGGTATGGCTTGCTTAGGCTCATGACACATGCCACTCCATGTGTGGTAAATGCAAAATGAATAAACAAATTGTTAGAAATTAGTTAAACATAATTAGTGAGTGAGTGAGGTGGAAAAGTAGGCGAGGCTTGGTTATGGTAGGAATTAGGGAGATCTAAAATTGGATCAGTAATTGATTAAGGACCAATTAAAATTAGGGAAAAGTTCAAGTGAAATGATAGTTAAGTGAATTTGATAAATCAATAAATGATTAAAATTAATGAAAATTAATGAACAAATATAATAAATAATCATTTAACACGAACTTCAAGACAAATATAAATTCTCGGGTTTGTTCTGATCTGAGCTCTCTTGATATGCGTCTCAACCAAATAGTTTCCTAGCTTCAGTTACTGCCGTTTGGGTTTGTGCCTCTGTGGTAGATAATGCAACTGTCGGATTTAAAGTAGCTCTCTAACAGTAAAGACGCAAGTTGTAAGTGATCCCTCTTTTGTCAAGGTCATTTGCATAATCTAAGTCAACATATCCTACAAGTTTATGAATGTTCCTATCAAATTTGGAACACATGTTAGAAGTGCCTTTTAAATATCTCAAAATTCACTTAACCTCTTGCCAACGAGTCTCCAGATAAAGACTTCTCCTTACTACACTGACTTCATGTGTAATATCTGGTCTAGTTCAAAGTTCAAACCATAGCATGCATCATGCATCATACTTCCAACTGCACTGGAGTAAGGAACTTGAGACATATACTCTGCTTCTCCATCTGTCTGTGGTGACTTAGATTTTGAATGTTTGGAAGGGCCTGTACGTGGAGGACTTGCCGGTTATGCTCGGTCAAATCCTTCTTAGAGTTTCTTATGTGACCAGTACGTCTACCTGCTGCCGATACTGTTATAGTCTTGCAAATGGGTCTGTTCCATATGTTGTGGATCTCCTATAAATTTTGATGGCTCAAGCATATAATTTGTTGATGGGGGTTGATGCTTGTTGAATTGGTCCTAATAATGTTGTTGCTCCTCATGTCGTGGACAGTCTGTGGTCCAATAGCTTATCCTTTATTACTAAAAGTATGATACAATGGGGAGGGATTTCCGTCCAAATGCTTCCAAATATTCATTTATATTATTATATAATCTAAATATATTCATCTATATTATTTAAATTGAATTTAAGAGTTGGTTACGGATGATGAGAAGAGTGGGTTACGGATGATTAGAAGGAAGTTGGTTTTAGATTTTTTTTTTTAAATCTTCCGTTTTTTTGGTTGATGAGAAGAGTGGGTTACCGATGATTAGAAGGAAGTTAGTTTTAGATTTTTTTACATCTTTCGGTTTTTTTTGTTAATTAAATTGGTTGAGTATTTATTAACTATTTGGACGGATAAGATGGGAGTTGATTTAAGGTTTTATTTATCTCCCATAACCCACAGATGATGAGAAGAGTGGATTACGGATGATTAGAAAGAAGTTAGTTTTAGATTTTTTTTTTTTTACATCTTCCGGTTCTTTTTGTTAATTAAATTGGTTGAGTATTTACAAACTGTTTGGACGGATAAGATGGGAGTTGATTTAAGGTTTATTTATCTCCCATAACCCACAAATGATGAGAATAGTGGGTTACGGATGATCAGAAGGAAGTTAGTTTTAGAAAGAAAAAAATTAATCTTCTGGATTTTTTTTGTTAATTAAATTGGTTGAGTATTTACAAACTGTTTGGATATGGAAGTTGATTTAAGGTTTTATTTCTCTCTCATAACTCATGGATGATGAGGAGAGTGGGTTACGGATGATTAGAAGGAAGTTGGTTTAGGATTTTTTTAAATCTTAGATTTTTTTAAAATTAAATTGGTTGAGTGTTTATTAACTGTTTTTCTATTCTATTTCAATTGTTACTCCCGATCCAAAAACCTAGAGAGAGAGAGAGTGAAGAGCAGTGTCGAGGAGGAGGAGTCTGACTTTATTGCCATCGCCAACGTTTCTTCGGTCGAGGTATCGATATTCTCCCTCCTCTCGCGATTTCGATTCTTATGGTTAGGATTTTGTGGTCTTTCATTTTGGAATGAATATATATGGATTTTAGAGTAGGAGAAACCCATATCTTATAGAATCATACCTATGAACTTCACCAATCTTCTGTACATTCATCCTTCATTTTCGTTATGGATTCACTACCTACATAGGTAGTGATAACAAATTGAATTTTTTGATTTCTTTTTTTCCTTTTTACTGACATGAACTATATAGAGAGGAAATGACCTTTATGATCTGAATGTAAGAGGGATTCATAGAACCAATGCAACTCCAAACATTTGGTAACACCTAAGCAAATGCTTGCTGGAGCATTATCAATCAATTATCGGAATATTTTTCGCTTATATGTATTCTTCATACGATAAAACAAATTTGTTTGACATCTTGAATCCAACCTAATTTAATTTTTAATTTCTTTGAGTTCATATCCATGTACTTAAATTTGTTTGACATCCTAACTATTACATTATATACTTGATTGCACATATAAATTATCAATTGTGTATCAGATAGTTTTTACTCATTTTCTATCTTTGTCTCAATTTATCTTTTGTAGCATTCGAATTTATCTACTACCAGATAATTCTCCTCTTAAATTTTGAATATACTAGCATAGATCCAACCCAAAATTTATTTTATAATTTGAATATTAAATGATTTCTAATTTGAAATATCTAATTTGATAAGAAAATAAAATTAATTGTATGATTTGGTTTATGGATTAGATTTTACATCGATTACATCGATGCCGTTGTTAACGTAATAAGTAAATTTGGTTACATGTGTATGATTTCGTTTCTATCTCCCTACATTTATTTGTTTTATAAGTAAACTAGTGCGTGTACCCGTGCGACGCACAGGACAGATAAAGTGTCATTTTTTGGGGACTAAATATTAATGTTTTGGTAGAATGCATAAAATCTAAATAATTAGTGGTTAGTAATGCATTCACATATATGTATTTATATATGTATGCATATTTTTTAAAAGTAATGCATATAATAAGAACATGATAATGATAAAGTTTAATTCAAAAATTACATGTATTTATATATGTATGTATACTTTTGTAAACTACATTTGTAGTTTCATTAGTGTCTTCACCCTCGTCATCAGTCGATGACAATTTTGTAAAAATATTAGTGTAAATATAACTACATTCTAGAATAACTTCTTTGTAAATCTAAATAAATATAAAAAAATATTAAAATGACAATTTTGATCACAAAATCAAAAGCCTAAAAAAACTCGAAAATGCTAATCAAATAGTCATATTCAAGAAATATATATTGAAAATTGTCATTAAACAATTTCTTTTCGAAAATCTTGCAAGTCTCCACCATTCTCCATATGTATCTGTCCTACATAATTAAAAAAAATTTGTTCGTCTATTCTTTTAGAGCCGCTAGCCCCCTTTGGTCTGAAGAAAATATATTTTTTAAGCAAATATTCAACCTACCCTTAGCAAAACTTAAGAAGACATTTGGTATACGTAATAGGTCTAATTCTATATTTATTCCATTTTTGGTCAACATATAAATAATCCCAAAAAAATGGACACAATTTTATTTAAAAAGGATAAAAAAACTGCGAAAAAATGAAATCTGCAAAAAAACAAAAATAAATCATTCTTAGAAAAATAAAAATAAAATGATATGAAAAAAAAACTAAACAAATTTTCCTTTTGTCTAAAGAAAATATATTTTTTACGCAAATTTCCAACATACCCTTAGCAAAATTTAAGGAGATGTTTGGTATATGGAATATGTCTAAATTCTATATTTTCGATATTTCAAATACCAGGTAACAAATTTTTATTAAAAATTATATTTCCATTTTTGGTCAACATATAAACATTCCCAAAATAAAATGGAAACAATTTTTTTTTAAAAGGATAATAAAAAAAACTATGGAAAAAAAGAAATCTGTGAAAAAACAATGAAATTTTTTAAAAATTACTTATTGGAGGTAAATAAAACCTTAAATGAACTTCCATCTTTGTCGTCCAAACAATTAATAAATACTCAACCAATTTAATTAACAAAAAAAATGAAAGATTTAAAAAAAAATCTAAAACCAACTTCATTCTCATCATTCGTAACCCACTCTTCAATTTAATATGTTCTTAGTTTGGTTACAAAAAATATCGCAAGTTTTTTTTTTCAAAAATTTGTTGGCAGCAATATCGCAAGATTAAAAGAGTATAAAAAATTTGTAGATTTTCATATTGTGTTTGTGTTGACTGCATCTTTTTCCAAAATCTATTCCGAGTGTTGTAGTATAATTTGGAGTCTATATCGTGTTAGTATCTGACACGACACGATGTGATTTTTTTTTTTTACGAAAATAAACAAAAAAAGAACTCTAAAAACAAAACAAGTCATTAAAAATTTACAAACAGAAACTTTAAGGAAAACTCAAACAACAAAAAATCAACTGTGACAATACACAAAACATTGTATCTTAAAAATTTCTCCAAAGAAAAAAAATCAAAAACCCATTAGCATTTAGGAAACTTTTGAACTGTACGATGTTCTCTAAATAAGTCAATTTAAAAACTTATATTTGTATTCATGATGCCACAAAGCTTTAATTAAGCTTCTTGTCTCTTCATATGACATGGGAAATAAGTTTATTACGTTTACAGCGACATCGATGTAAAATCTAATCCATAAACCAAATCATACAATTAAATTCTATTCCGAGTTACGTGGTATAATTTGGAGTCTATATCGTGTTAGTGTCTGACACGACATGACGTGAATTTTTCTTTTTACCAAAATAAAAAAAGTATGGAAACAAAATAAGAACTTAAAATTTTACAAACAAAAACCTAAAAAAAACTCGAACAACAAAAAATCAACTTTGTCACAACACACAAAAACGTTAGATCCTAAAAATTTCTCCAAAAAAAATCATAACCCCATAGCATTTAATAAACTTTTGAACTGCATGATGTTCTCTAAATAAGTCATTTTAAAAACTTATATTTGTATTGATGATACCACAAAGCTTCACATAAACTTATTTCTTGTCTCTTCATATGACATCAGAAATAATTTTAATACGTTTCCAGCGGCATCAATGTAAAATCTAATCCATAACCATATAATACAATTAAATTTTATTCGCTTATCAAATTAGATATATTTTAAATTAGAAATCATACAATTAAATTCTATTTCGAGTGCCGTGGTATAATTTGGAGTCTATATTGTGTCAGTGTGACACGAAACGATATAATTTTTTACAATTAAATTCTATTCCGAGTGCCGTGGTATAATTTGGAGTCTATATTGTGTCAGTGTGACATGACACGATATAATTTTTTTTTTTTTACCAAAATAAAAAAACTCTAGAAACAAAATAAGAACTTAAAAATTTACAAACAAAAACTCAAAAAAAAAAAAACTCAAACAACAAAAAATCAACTTTGTGACAACACACAATACATTAACTCCTAAATATTTTTCCATTATGATATAAAGACATTTTGAATTCATTTAAAACTCTGTAGTAGTTTTTTTATGTAACAACTGTCCATTATGATATTATCATAGTGTGAGCTTTGAGATTAGTGATATTTGCCATGATTTGAGAGTCAGAACTTTGGATAGCATAACCCCTCTCTATCAGCTTAATCAGAGATCAAAAACCCACTAAACGTCACATAACTGCAAATGGACATATTTTTATAGTCGGTTGACTTATTTTACCCGGATACAGAGAGTACTTCTCAACCACACCATACACATGTAATTGGAAAACGAAAGATTCAGAACAATTTGAAGCTTGTATCATATAATATTCTAAACCACTCAACCAAATTTACTTATAAAACAAATAAATGTAGGGAGATAGAAACGAAATCATACACATGTAACCAAATTTACTTATTACGTTAACAACGACATCGATGTAAAATCTAATCCATAAATCAAATCATACAATTAATTTTATTCTCTTATCAAATTAGATATATTTCAAATTAGAAATCATTTAATATTCAAATTATAAAATAAATTTTGGGTTGGATCTATGCTAGTATATTTAAAATTTAAGAGGAGAATTGTCTGGTAGTAGATAAATCTGAATGCTACAAAAGATAAATTGAGACAAAGATAGAAAATGAGTAAAAACTATCTGATACACAATTGATAATTTATATGTGCAATCAAGTATATAATGTAATAGTTAGGATGTCAAACAAATTTAAGTACATGGATATGAACTCAAAGAAATTAAAAATTAAATTAGGTTGGATTCAGGATGTCAAACAAATTTGTTTTATCGTATGAAGAATACATATAAGCGAAAAACATTCCGGTAATTGATTGATAATGCTCGAGCAAGCATTTGCTTAGGTGTTACCAAATGTTTGGAGTTGCATTGGTTCTATGAATCTCTCTTACATTCAGATCTTAAAGGTCATTTCCTCTCTATATAGTTCATGTCAGTAAAAAGGAAACAAAATCAAGAAATTCAGTTTGTTATCACGACCTATGAATGTATAGAAGATTGGTAAATTTCATATGTATGATTCTATAAGATATGGGTTTCTCCTACTCTAAAATCTATATATTCATTCCAAAATGAAAGACCACAAAATCCTAACCATAAGAATCGAAATCGCGAGAGGAGGGAGAATATCGATACCTCGACCGAAGAAACGTTGGCGATGGCAATAAAGTCAGGCTCCTCCTCAACACTGCTCTTCACTCTCTCTCTCTAGGTTTTTGGATCGGGAGTAACAATTGAAATAGAATAGAAAACAGTTAATAAATACTCAACCAATTTAATTTAAAAAAACCTAAGATTTAAAAAAAATCATAAACCAACTTCCTTCTAATCATCCGTAACCCACTCTCCTCATCATCCATGAGTTATGAGAGAGAAATAAAACCTTAAATCAACTTCCATGTCCAAACAATTTAAAAAAATCAGAAGATTAATTTGTTTTTCTTTCTAAAACTAACTTCCTTCAGATCATCCGTAACCCACTATTCTCATCATTTGTGGGTTATGAGAGATAAATAAAACCTTAAATCAACTCCCATCTTATCCGTCCAAACAGTTTATAAATACTCAACCAATTTAATTAACAAAAAGAACCGAAAGATGTAAAAAAAAAAATCTAAAAGCTAACTTTTTTCTAATCATCCGTAACCCACTCTTCTCATCATTTGTGGGTTATGGTAGATAAATAAAACCTTAAATCAACTCCCATCTTATCCGTCCAAATAGTTAATAAATACTCAACCAATTTAATTAACAAAAAAAAAATCGAAAGATGTAAAAAAATTTAAAACTAACTTCCTTCTAATCATCGGTAACCCACTCTTCTCATCAACCAATTTAATTAACCAAAAAAACGGAAGATTTAAAAAAATAATCTAAAATAATCATCCGTAACCCACTCTTCTCATAATCCGTAACCAACTCTTAAATTGAATTTAAATAGTATAGATGAATATATTTAGATTATATAATAATATAAATGAATATTTGGAAGCATTTGGGCGGGAATCCCTCTCCATTGTATCCTACTTTCAGTAATAAAAGGATTTGGTTGAGTGGTTTAGAATATTATATGATACAAGCTTCAAATTGTTCTGAATCTTTCATTTTCCAATTACATGTGTGTGGTGTGGTTGAGAAGTACTCTCTGTATCCGGGTAAAATAAGTCAACCGACTACAAAAATGTCCATTTGCAGTTATGTGGCGTTTAGTGGGTTTTTGATCTCTGATTAAGCTAATAGAGAGGGGTTATGCTATCCAAAGTTCTGACTCTCAGATCATGGCAAATATCACTAATCTCAAAGCTCACACTATGATAATATCATAATGGACAGTTGTTACATAAAAAAACTACAGAGTTTTAAATGAATTCAAAATGTCTTTATATCATAATGGAAAAATATTTAGGAGTTAATGTATTGTGTGTTGTCACAAAGTTGATTTTTTGTTGTTTGAGTTTTTTTTTTAAGTTTTTGTTTGTAAATTTTTAAGTTCTTATTTTGTTTTTAGAGTTTTTTTATTTTGGTAAAAAAATTATATCGTGTCTTGTCACACTGACACAATATAGACTCCAAATTATACCACGGCACTCGGAATAGAATTTAATTGTATGATTTCTAATTTGAAATATATCTAATTTGATAAGCGAATAAAATTTAATTGTATGATATGGTTATGGATTAGATTGTACATCGATGCTGCTGTAAACATAATAAAATTATTTCTGATGTCATATGAAGAGACAATAAATAAGTTTATGTGAAGCTTTGTGGCATCATCAATACAAATATAAGTTTTTAAAATGACTTATTTAGAGAACATGCAGTTCAAAAGTTTATTAAATGCTATGGGGTTATGATTTTTTTTTTGAGAAATTTTTAGGATCCAACGTTTTTGTGTGTTGTCACAAAGTTGATTTTTTGTTGTTTGAGTTTTTTTTTTTAGGTTTTTGTTTGTAAAATTTTAAGTTCTTATTTTGTTTCCATACTTTTTTTTAATTTTGGTAAAAAAAATTCACGTCATGTCGTGTCAGACACTAACACGATATAGACTCCAAATTATACCACGGCACTCGGAATAGAATTTAATTGTATGATTTGGTTTATGGATTAGATTTTACATCGATGTCGCTGTAAACGTAATAAACTTATTTCTCATGTCATATGAAGAGACAAGAAGCTTAATTAAAGTTTTGTGGCATCATGAATACAAATATAAGTTTTTAAATTGACTTATTTAGAGAACATCATGCAGTTCAAAAGTTTCCTAAATGCTATGGGTTTTTGTTTTTTTTTCTTTGGAGAAAATTTTAAGATACAATGTTTTGTATTTTGTCACAAAGTTGATTTTTTGTTGTTTGAGTTTTTCTTAAAGTTTCTGTTTGTAAATTTTTAATGTCTTATTTTGTTTTTAGAGTTTTTTTTTTGTTTATTTTGGTAAAAAAAAATTCACATTGTGTCGTGTCAAATACTAACACGATATAGACTCCAAATTATACTACGACACTCGTAATAGATTTTGGAAAAAGATGCAGTCAACACAAACACAATATGAAAATCTACAAACTTTTGATACTCTTTAAATCTTGCGATATTGCTGTCAACAAATTTTTGAAAAAAAAAATTGCGATATTTGTTGTAACCAAACTAAGAACATATTAAATTGAAGAGTGGGTTACGGATGATGAGAATGAAGTTGGTTTTAGATTTTTTTTAAATCTTTCATTTTTTTTGTTAATTAAATTGGTTGAGTATTTATAACTGTTTGGACGACAAAGATGGAAGTTCATTTAAGGTTTTATTTACCTCCCATAAGTAATTTTTTAAAATTTTATTGTTTTTTCACAGATTTCTTTTTTTTTTTCCATAGTTTTTTTTATTATCCTTTTTAAAGAAAATTGTTTCCATTTTATTTTGGGAATGTTTATATGTTGACCAAAAATGGGAATATAATTTTTAATAAAAATTTGTTACCTGGTATTTGAAATATCGAAAATATAGAATTTAGACATATTCCATATACCAAACATCTCCTTAAATTTTGCTAAGGGTATGTTGGAAATTTGCGTAAAAAATATATTTTCTTCAGGCAAAAGGAAAATTTGTTTAGTTTTTTTTTTCATATCGTTTTATTTTTATTTTTCTAAGAATGATTTATTTTTGTTTTTTTGCAAATTTATTTTTTTCGCAGTTTTTTTAATCCTTTTTAAATAAAATTGTTTCCATTTTTTTGGGATTATTTATATGTTGACCAAAAATGGAATAAATATAGAATTAGACCTATTACGTATACCAAACATCTTCTTAAGTTTTGCTAAGGGTAGGTTGAATATTTGCTAAAAAATATATTTTCTTCAGACCAAAGGGGGCTAGCGGCTCTAAAAGAATGGACGAACAGATTTTTTTTAATCATGTAGGACAGATAGATATGGAGAATGGTGGGGACTTGCAAGATTTTCGGAAAGAAATTGTTTAATGACAATTTTCAATATATATTTCTTGAATATGACTATTTGATCAGCATTTTCGAGTTTTTTTTAGGCTTTTGATTTTGTGATCAAAATTGTCATTTTAATATTTTTTATATTTATTTAGATTTACAAAAAAGTTATTCTAGAATGTAGTTATATTTACACTAATATTTTTACAAAATTGTCATTGACTGATGACGAGGGTGAAGACACTAATGAAACTACAAATAAAACTACAAATGTAGTTTACAAAAATATACATACATATATAAATACATGTAATTTTTGAATTAAACTTTATCATTATCATGTTCTTATTATATGCATTACTTAAAAAAAAAATATACATACATATATAAATACATATATGTGAATGCATTACTAACCACTAATTATTTAGATTTTATGCGTCCTACCAAAACATTAATATTTAGTCCCCAAAAAATGACACTTTATCTGTCCTGTGCGTCGCACGGGTACACGCACTAGTTGCTCCTTGATTACGACCGAAGATGCTATCTTAACGGTACTTACTGCATATGCCAAAACCTCTTGTCCAACTGGTACGACTGGGTGTTGATTGCTGACATGTGATGGCTGACGAGGACAGAGATCTCATGGCTTCTTTGAGAAGCAAACGAGAAATACCCGCGAGAACCCAAAAAGGAATTTCGCCAGGGTAAACCCAGCTAGATTATGACATGAGATAGAAATCGTGCAAGGGCATGGAAAAGCAAAGCTCAAGGGCCGAACAATGATAAAACAATGAATGGCTTTACCAGAAGAAAAATGTAAATCCAGGAATGTGAACAATGGTCAAGCATGGAAAGTTTAGTAGGATGGAAAATACAAGGGATGGAATACAAGAACGTTATTGAAGATCATCTTCCTAAAGCTTCAGTCTCCTCCGAGGTTCTCTGCGTACAAGTTTACCTTATCTCGTTGTTGAAGTCGCCCAAACCGCTGAAGCCGATGGACCTGTTGAACTCACTAGAACTGCTGAAATCGTTGGACTTGCAGTACTGCTGACATTGTTGATACCCTTGGTACTGTCGATACTGATGCTAGTGCTGGTATTGTTGACTTCACTGGTAACTCCAATACTGTTGATGCTGCTGATATCACTCCCCAATTGGCGAACTTTCCAAATCTTCATTATCGTTGGGGGAAACAAACTATTAATTGAATTTACTGCTTCCTGATTGATCCTCATATTGCTAGTGTTGTCATACTTCATGTGTAATATGTACCTTTTCTATGATAAGTACACTTTTCGTTTGTGATGATCCTTGCGAATCTCCAAACCCAAAATTTCTTAGCTACTCCAAATCTTTCATCTGAAACTACAAGTATGCTTTTAAATTGCTAATGTCAAAAATGCCATTCGCTGCAATCAATGTCATTAATAAACAAAATATCCATTTGCAAGTTTCTTAAAATACACACAATTGTCATACTTGTATCGTGAATAACCAATATTTATCATAAAGAATCAAACCTCTTATACAACTATCTAGGAGATTGTTTCAATCCGTATAAGGATTTCTTCAACAAGCAAACATGCTCTTCCTTTTCCTTCAATTTTGAAACCTTCTTGCTGATGCATATAATTTTGTTCCTCTTCCTCAAGCTTGCCATGCTAGAAAGTTGTTTTAACATCGAGCTAGTCTAGCTCCAGATCATACATTGCAACAAAGGCTAGCAAGACACAAATGAAAGTGTGTTTAGCAACAGGTTAGAAAACATCATCGAAATCGATTTCCTGTACCTGAATGTAGCCTTTAGCAACTAATCGTGTCTTGTACTTGGTATCTTCCATACCTAAGATTCCTTTTTAATTTTTTCTTGTAGATTAATTTGCATCCGACAATTTTTCCCCTTTGGTCGAATTATTATTTATTTTTTGTTTTATTTGTATTTAGTTGCTTATATTAATTAAACATCTTTATCAACAAGTTGTTAATATAGTACTAATTAGTTATTAAGGAGTATTATTACGTAATTAAGTAATTATTCTGAAAAAAATGAAAACAAAAAAGTTCAATTTCCATCCCGTATCCTCTAAATAAAAAGAGGATGTGGAATAGGGAGATTTGGAGGGGATAAGAACTCTAAAGCCATCATGACACTCCTACCTCCCTAAAACCAAACACTGGAAGTAGGAAAAATCCTCCTACTCTCCTACTTTCCACTCACTGCCATCCAAGCATCCCCTAAAGAAAATGGAAAATGAGAAAGCACTCTTGAGGGTTGGAAATGTTTAGGTTCAGAAGATCGATGTGAATGTGAGTGACTTGCTAATTTTCAACCAAATCCTAAAGACTAGGAAATTATCTAATGAATAAAGTAGTATTATAGACACATAAAAATAAGGGAGGCATACAAAGTTGCACTAACTATTGAGTAGTAAGCTTACGAGCCATATCATTAAACTAATGAGTAATTGAGCAAATATTAAGGGGAAAAAACTAAAATTTCAGAGAGAATCAATTTGGTTTCATGTCGGAACAGACCTATTGTGGTAATCATTTACTTGTTAAGAAGATCGATAGAAAAATTAAAAGAGTCACGAATTTACATATGGATTTTATTGACTTAGAAAAAAAATTATGATAGAGTTCTCTAGGGAGAGTGGCGGATTTTGGAGAAGAAACAAGTCTCCAGTAGTTATATTGAGACATGTAAGGATATGTATGTAGAGTTACGATCACCATGTGTACCATTTGAGGTGATGACAAGGTGAGAAAATCGTAGGTGGTTTGGGAATGTGCAGACCAATAGATGCTTTGGTGAGGAGCTATAAGGTGTTCAAGGAGCCACGAGTAGAGCTACGCTTAAAGAAACATGGATTATGTTTTTAAAAAAGGATATGGTTTTATTAGTGTTATAGGAGGACAGCCCTTAACAGAGCTGAATGAAAGAAAAAAAATTGGATAACAAATTTCAAATATACTTTTAAATAAGCATTTCTAGATATATGAGGTAAAGACTTTGTTGATGTTGTTACAGCTAACTACCTCAAAGTTCTTTTCGTTTGGATACAATGAAATTAAGTGTTACACTTTGGTACCCACCTGTATCACTTAACTACCACGAAGTTCTTTTTGTTTGGATACCATGAATTTTGTAAGTGTTAAGACTTTGGTACCCTCCTTCAGTTGACAGTTAAGACTTAATGGTCATGTGAAAAAAATGTGGCTGAATTATGACCATCTTGCCCCTATAAATGAATATATATACCACATAAATCCTAACCCTACCAATCTGCCTCCCCAAGCTGCCGCCACCTCTCTACTCTCCATCGTGACCTCGGCTTCCCTCCTCTTGTAATGGCCCACTCTTAGAGGCAAGAACTGTGGAGGCTGCGTCGGAGGGCACCTAGATGGCGGTAAAGGCTGCATGAGTTGGGTAATGAGGGGAGAGAAAAGAAGGGGTGGTGGTAACCGTCTTTTCACAATTCTGTTAAAAAGTTCATGGCATTAAAATGATTTAAAAAGTTAATGGTAACAATGTGAACAAAAAATAGGTCATTGTAGTAGATGATAATAGGGTAAGATCATGGTATTTAAAAGCAAATTAGCCGTCAAAATAAGTAAGTGGAATGGGGCTTCCATTTGAGGAACACAGATGAAGAGAATATCCTTGTAGTTAATATTAGGGATCAGAGCTTTTGACAAGTGCACTGCACACAGTTTTTAATGGGACAAGAGTCAGACGAGCAGTATTTGTTAATTATAAACATGGAAATAGTCATTTCTGGTTTTGGTAGAAATCGCAATTACGTAGGCTTATTGTTAACAGATCGTAAGTATCGTCTAAAAGGAAAATCTTGGGTTCAAGGCGCCCTTAAAGGTTGTTCAAGGTTCTATATCTTTTGACTTTGTTTGAAAATCTTAGCTAACCATTTTAAGCTAGTAACTCCTATCAATGTCTATTGGGACCTCAGTGGTAGTGTTAAACTTGGTTTAATGTGTATGAGATGATGGTTTTAAGGACCAATAAGGATTTGGAGGGTAACCCAGTACATAGTTTGTTTGCTGAGTGAAACCTAGAAGCTAGATTTAAAAGGAGAAAATGAGTTTGAATACAAGGGTAAGAAAAGTAGATTGTAGCGAAATGTAGTGATATTGTCATTTCTTGATTGTTTATTATTTGTGTCACCCCTTAGAATTGTGACCACTTCATAGTTTGACATCAGTCCTTTGTAGCAGCATTGTGACCACTTCATAGTTTGCATAAAGTGCAACTTGGATCCTTGATCATGTAATCATTCCACCATCTGAACTACATTGCATATTAAATAAAATAAGTATAAACTGGTTTTAGTAACTTATCCATAATTTTCTCTCTATGTTCACAGGATTACTCTGTGTAAAAGTGTTGATTATGACATTAATTTGAGTGATGCGCATGCCATTAAGTTGTATTGCCTTTAAATTAAGTTACTTATATTGTGTAGTCGTGCAGGTCGAAAGCATAGTTCTGAGCATTATTTCTATGCTTTCTAGTCCCAATGATGAATCTCCAGCAAATATTGAAGCTGCTGTAAGTGATATTTTACTCATTATGGTTGTTGAGAATTAGTTGGAACGTTTTGTTATTCCCTCTATAATATCTTGATATTAATTACTTTTTATATTTAAGCTTCGATATGCATGGATAGGTGCAACAAGAATGCCAAAATGCATTGTAAATATATGTAACTCTTGACATTCTTAAATCAGTACAGGACGAATAAATCAGTGATTGTATGACATGCCTGAAACTTTCTCAATATATGTATTGAAGTTATAATCAGTCAATATGATCTAATTTCAATTGAAGTACGAAGGAATGACATGGTCAGTAAATAATGATGACAACTTTATACACATGAATTGGCATGTAAAACATCGCAAGGGGTTTATTTGATTAATATTGTACTGAGCAAGTATCTAATTCTTGTTTTAAGTTCGAGTTGGAACTTCGGTCCAGTAGTTTGGTTAATGTTTGTTCTGAACAGCCAAGTTGCTAATATGCAGAAGCAATCTCCTTTCGGAAGTTAAATAGTACTTGGTTTTATTATGGTGTGGATGGGTATATATTTGTGACAGACTATGTTACACTGTCACAAATATGAGCCGACATATTTGGGACACGGTGGCAAGGATTTGTCACCTATTTTGGTGTCCTAGTGTATTTTGGAGTGTCGGTGACATATCCAATACGTGTCCAACACGGCATGATACGGAACGGCATGGGTTTTTGGAGAGTCTGTGCTTCCTAGGTGATAACATTTCTTTCAGGGCATAGTTTTAAAAGGCGAAAGGCGCACCAAGGCGCAAAGGTTCCTGGAGCATGAGGCGCAAGGCTCAAGGCACGCCTTTTGAAAGCTAGGCGCACTTTTTTTTTTTTTTTTTTTTTTTATATGTAAAAAATATCTACATTTAAAAACTTATCTACATAGAAGTCCAAATTTCTTGAAAATATCACTAATTATAGGCACAAAATTATTCTTTATATATATATATATATATATATATATATATATATATATATATATATATATATATATATATAAGCCCATTAGATATAAATAACCCAAACTATATACATATAATATACAAACCACATATATATATATATATATATATATATATATATATATAAGCCTTTAAATATAGAAGTACATTCTAATTTAGAAAACAATCTAAAACCCACAATAATATTAATGACAATAATTTCTATACTTTCCAATAAAGCCCATAAACTATATAACATGTATATAGAAGGTTGGAATATATATATATATATATATATATATATATATATATATATATATATATATATATATATTAAAGTAACTTTACGTCTAGGTGCACCTTGTTGAGCGCCTGGAGCCTGCGCCTTTCTACACTAGGCGCGCGCTTTTTTAAGGTGGTGCGCCTGACTTGTTTCTAAGCGCTGTCCCTGCGCATCGCTGCGCCTTGCGCCTAGGCGCGCTTTTTAATTCAATGTTTCAGGGTGGTGGTGGATGTGAGGTTTTATTGGTGGTGGTGGATGTGAGGTTTTATTGGTGGTGGTTGTGTATGTGTCCCTCCTTTTGAGGGTGCTGTTGGAGCATCTTGGTGATTTCTAATTTGCTCTATTTGCAGCGACCATCTCTCTGTTTTTATCCACGGGTAGATTTGTCTGTGTTAGTCCTCATGATGATTGTTCAATTTGATTGATTCTATGCTGGAGTTGTTAGCTTCTTGTTTCCAGATCTCTCGACAATCATGGTCCTCGTTAAGTAGGTATCTATTCTTGCCAATTTTGTTGTTGTTCGCTCAGGTACCTTGTTTCTTGCATGAATGATAATGTCCTGTAACAAAATGTACTCCTTGAGAGGGAATATGTTGGAATATTTCAGTATAGAAATAGGTTTAGTATCTCTAATGTTGTGACTAGAAGTTTGAAAACAAACATTTATATTATGGCTTCAAGATATCGATTAGAATCAATTGGTAAAGCTCTCATGTATTCTCTAACTTGATACCATTTTTGTCGTAATTGGTGTGATATTTTTATGAGCATGTTCGGTATGGGGTATGGGTTAATTGTTGCTAAGGATATTTTTCTGTAGAGGAGGTTATTGGTCATGTAGAAGTGATTTCATGCAATACCTTCCTGCAGCCTCTGAAGAAATGAGGCATTAATTAGAAAACTTTTAAGCAATTTAAATAGCATGTCTCAAAGAAGTAACCAAATATTTTTGTAAGACTTCAAGGAAGTTAGCATATAAGCAAGTGACACATTTACTGTTTGGTTTCAAGTATTGTGTAGATTAACTGGATATACAAATTGCTGAAATTTATTGTAGCCTCCATACCCGACCTCTGTGCCATTTTGAATGATTGTATACTTTTTCTCATTCCTCATCTCTAATTGAAATTGCAGAAGGAATGGAGGGAAAGGAGAACTGAGTTCAAGAAGAAAGTCAGTCGCATTGTTAGACGTTCTCAGGAAATGCTATGAAAAGCACAAACAGATTCGATGCTTCGGCTGAACCTTGCCCTTCGAGGTTACCCTTCAAGGAATGTAACCCACAGTGCAAAAGAACTCGCACATTTTATGGGAAGGGGAACCCTACGGAAACGGAAATGACTTGTGTCTGTCTTAAAGACTTCTCACCTGCTGTTATTGGTCACATTCTATTTATTATACCACATAAGTGTCATACGTTGATTAGCGAGTACCTATAGTTTTACCTACTGTTGCATTTTATTGGTTTTCTTTTGTAGATGCTACAATGTTGCTATTTTCAGGTTTTTCTTCCAAGTAAGTAATAGTAGCACTTGAATCTAGCTGTGAATCGAACAGGGAAATAATCACATTGCAAATGCAGCTAGTTATTCTCAAACTGTATAATCTTTATAAAAAAAGAAAATATTCTAAAGCAGCAGTTGTAAGGATATTCATATTATATCCATACACATGATTTTGTTTGTTGTTCCACGGAGAATTAAGTTCGTGTCACCTCCAGCATGACTTGAGTCGAAGAAAATTTGAACATCGCCCGAGCGGCCAGGAAGAAGATGGTTACTTGTGTCAAGATACCACCTTTGGTACCCACCTTTTTCACTTAATTACCACATTCTTTTTTTTTAAAAAGCCCATGACATTAAAATGATTTATAAATTTCACAATAATAATGTGGAAAAAAAGGGTCATGGTTGTTAGATGATAATAGGATAAGATCATGGTATTTAAATACAAATTAGCCGTCAAAATAAGTTAAGTGGAATAGGGTTCCATTTGAAGAAGAACATATGAAGGTCGCAACCGGACTCGGATACCACCAAAACTGCATGGTGGTTGTGGCGTCTAAGAAAGAAAACCATTATGATAAGGGAATAATTATTCTCTGTAGTTTTAAAAAACAAAGTTTTTTAATGGGACGCGAGAGAGAGAGAGAGAGACGACCAGTACTTGTTCATTATAAGAGAGAGAGAGAGAGAGACGACCAGTACTTGTTCATTATAAACATGGAAATAGTCATTTCAGGTTTTGGTAGAAACCACAATTTGTTAGGCCTATTGTTAACATATTACAAGTATTGTCTAAAACAACAAGCATTGGGTCGAAGAGCAGACTCCTATCACTATTGGAATCTCAGTTTGGTGAGTGAAACCTTAGAAGCTAGATTTAAATGCAGAAAATGAGTTTGGCTACAAGGTACGAAATATAGATTGTAGCCAAATGCAGTGATATTGCCATTTCTTTCTTGTTTATTATGTGTCACCCTTAAGATGCTATGCTCTATGTTTTTATGTCGATCAATATATATACTATTAAGAGTCAACACTGACTCTTCTTCTCTATAGAAAATTCTCTCTTCCTAGAGAACTTTTCCCTCTCTTTTTTAAGAGTTTTCGAAAATCATCCTAGAGATGGTGAATAGGTTTTAATCATTTAATGAATAATTCAGAAAATTAAGAAAGTTAATAGCCAATTTAAAATAAGTACTACAAATGAGGCAAGTTATCCGTGAGGCACTCCAGTTCTGAAACTCTCTACGGCTTTAATCCACTATTATAAAATAGTTACACTTGTAAGCTTTGATTCGAATGTCTCGTCGACTCCTTACACGCAAACTTTGATTCGAATGGCTCACCAACTTTTGCACAAGCTTTAGTACAAAGACTTGCGGACTTAACCTCTTACAAGAATAATTTTGATCTTCTATAACTCAATTAAACTCTATCTCAAATAATTTCGGCAAATAAAAGCTTTGTATAAGTCGAAAAGTTTGTATATGATAGGTGAAAATATTAGGCTCCAACAAGTTGGAATGAATGGGATCAACTTTGGTTTATATATGATAGCAAAAAACAGTTCAAACATTATAATTGTTACTCTGCGGACGGTATACCGTCGGTGTTCTGCTCTGTATAGTAACGATCAACAAAAAAGGGAGAATCCCGTCCGCGTACGTATCATTCAGACCAAACATTTACTATATGATCGTATCATTTTCTAAGACCCAAAAACGATCAAGATTCTTGGCAGACAATCTCCATGAGATATGTATCATATCTATATATCTATCCATGGAGATACATATCTATATAGAGAGATTTAACTATGAATCAATCTAAACTATCCTATATAGGGTAGATATGTTCCTATGACCAACTACACCGATCTTTTTCTTATATATTTTGGTCGGTATATCATTGATATACCCGTTGCATCAAAATTTTGTACTGATGGACTTGTTGGAGGCAAAGTTTGTTCCCACATTCTATCAATAGTATACTGCTGGTATACTATTCTGATACAAAAATTCAAGATTTCGGAATTACCTTTTGTGTTACCTTTCATTTGTTGCCTACATATTGAATTACAATTATTCGTAGATTAAAAAAAATAAAGAAATATTATAATGACTCGAGGCCTTGATATCTTGACTTAATCATTTGCTTTAGTAGTGACATTTTCTTTCGATGATAATTGTTCGAAGCAAACTGTAATGACCCGCTCCGCCCTAGCAGAACGCCGATTCAAACGGCAAGTGCAACAACTCAAACGAGCCGTCGACCCGAAGAATTGGCATCGACCAGATGAAGAATCGATGCAAGGCTTACATGGCCCGTCAAGATGAATCCAGACTTAGACTTTCAAAGGCGCGCTCGGAGTATCGCTTGGCCGATGCGAACATCGCTAAGGTGGGTGGCTCCGATGAACCCGTCTTTGCTTAGCCTAGACACATAATAATACGGACACTATTGCTAGAATCGCTAGGCGATAACACCGCGCATGCTAATAAATGACTCAACGCACCTAGCTAAAGGAATAATTCCATCTTGTATACTTGTATAGAATATGGAAAATGTGAGAACTCTCGCACCGCGCTCCACGCTCGTGCTAAGGCACAGGCTTACATTTCGAGTTCCTTATGCGTTCAACAATGAAACAATGAATGGTTTACAACAATGAAACGGAAGACTATCGACATAGTCGTTCCGAGTAGAACATAGCAACATTGGAAGACTTCGGGACCGATGGGTCGCCAAGGAGACTCCCGTACGGGGAGTTGCATAATGTATGAATGAAAGAATAAACGAATAAGTGAATGAATGAATCAACGAAGAAATGAATGAATGTGTGAATGACTCAATGAACGAACGGACAAGTGAAAGAAAGAAAAGAATGAATGAATAAAAGATAAGAAAGAAAGGAATGGTTAGCGACAGGTATGACGGACACGTGCAACGGGGCTCGCTACCCGCGCTGCACGGACGCCAACCTGGTCGATAACGCATTATGGCTAAGGGTTAGCCTACGGCTCGGAGACAGTCGTTGAGTTAAAATGACAAACAATACGAAATGGTCGTGGACAATCCCCTCGTATACGGGAGGTGGGAGACATAAGGAATTCTGCGGCATGATCAAAGGGAGGATCGTGGCCGGCCTAGGCGGAATCAAAGGGGCTTACGGGCTGCTTGGGTGCGGGCTTGGCCACCCAGGAGATGTAAGTACGGGGTATTTCAAAAGACTAACGGGGTGTGTCCAGCCCGCACCCTATGATAGTTGAGAAATACCAAGGAAGAAAGGGTCCAAAATGGCTTGTGGTGCCAGCGACCGGTACATATAGATTAAGTGGACTTTGCTGGTGGCAATCCACGTGCAAGTCCTTGCATTGAAACAAAGTAGTCTAAGTTAACTAAATGAAGTTCCTTCTGAACAGGCTTGAAATGTAACACACCAAAGGATAAAGAGTACTTCGTGAAATCGAGTTAGAAAACACGCCTACGTCGCGCTAGGACCTGAGGCAGGGACACGCACTCGACATTGAAAGTTTATATGAATTGTTGACTAACTTGGTTTACTTTGGACAGGGAAGGCCGGACGGTAAGTATGGGTAAGTCGTGCATGTATTTTCATACAAACACTTGAATTCGGCAACACGAGATAGGTTATAAAATATGCCATAAAACTGATCCTAAGGCAAGATTAGAAAGACAATGAATGATAGTCGGTGCACAAAAGTAAATAGAACGTGTTTGGTAATGATAGCATTGTGGGCAAGCTAGCCTCCCCACCAGTGCATAACAATGTACTGATAACCCCACAGTTTGCTTGCAGGACGCAGGAGACGTCGTCGGGTGCGAAGCTTCCCTCGAACGTGCTAAGGCGCGGAGCTAGCTCTGGAGCCTTGGAGCGTTGCAAGGAGCTGAAGCACCATATACAGGACATAATGTATCGGAACATCGCCATGAATCATTCCATCTTGTAAGTCACTTGGCACGCCTTTTATGTTTCAGAGAGAGAGAGAGCTTGAGCGACTTGTAAACTCGGCATAGCGCCGCTTGTAAACTTCTTGGAAATCAATAAAGAGTTTGAATTTGCTTCAACTTGTGTTCATTTACTTTTCGCTGCAAATGGGGACACTCTGTGCGACTCTGTGGCCTAGCTCAAATCGACCGTTTCTAGAATTAGCCTTGCACGGGCGCAACCTAGGCCTGTGCGACATCACGCCTTAGCGAGGACGATCGCTCATATGGGAGCGGGGCGTGACAGATTGGTATCAGAGCACGGCTTTACGTCCTTGGACTTCATTTCGATTCTCTCAGTTTTGAAAGCTCGTTTTGAAACAAAAGAAGTGTACGCTCTCTTTCGTGGTGCCTTGGGATGTTCCATACAATAAGTCTAATACTTTCAAAAGCTCGTACAAGTACTCGGTTGAACGGGATCGATAAGCGAAGGCCTTTGTGCCAAACCACGATGGACTTGAGTTGAGAGAAAACTAATGCTAAGAGTTAGCAAACGCGGTGCATGCTCGAATAACCTTGCGCTGACGAAAGCGAACACGAGAAGTGGTTCTTAGACTTTGAGGAACGGGCGAACGCGCAATTAAACATATCGATTAGGAATCAAATGACCTTTTGAGGATTTGTAGAGTGACTTGACCCCAAGTTGTGTATGTGATAGCTTCGAAGAAGAATAAGAGCGAGTGTCGACGACTAGTCGAGTTGCTCGAACCCTGAGTGGTGTATAGACGACATAGAAATTGTTCGAGCGAGACTAAAGGATATTTACGGATAGAACGAATACGTCGGCGAGCGATGATATCGCGCAAAGCCTTAGAACGAGTAACGCTTAGTTGGTTGCGACTTTGAGAGTCTCAAACGAGATATCGTTCGGACGAATCAAGAATGCGTAGTGCGAATTACGAAACGATTGAATGAAGATTCGAAATGATAAAGTAAATGGGTGTGTTGTTCGAGGAAACGTAGCGAATCGTATATGCAATTTTAAAATTAGTCGAATGGATTGAAACTTGAGTTAAGACGAAATACTCAGACGAGATCGAAGATAGCACGATCGGAAGATAGCGTGCATGGAAAACATTGAGTAGAGATACGAGAATGACTAAAGAATTGGAATAGATGTTGCTCAATGAAGAGTTAGCACGAGACAATGTGAATTGAGGAAATTAAGTTGCACGACTCGAAATTCGTTGCAAAAGGAAGATCGTCAGGTTATGTACATCATCGATGGTATTGAGACGTATCAAAGATCGATGTACGATAACTCGGGGGTACTCCGATTCGATGAATGATGATCGTGTTAGAAGTTATTATTTTGAAGGATGCTATGTTGGAGATATGTTTGGAATGAAGAAGAGAAGTGACTTGATGGTTCTGTGATAACCACAACGATAACAATCTTGTCTTGCGCGAGCGCAACTCCAGCCTCGCATATGCGTCACGTCGGATTTGGGACGATCGTTCCGCGTGAGCGTTGGCATGGTGATTCATGTCCAGCGGGAATGATCGAACTCAGAATATCATGACATGGCAATTTTGATTGCTTCGACTTGTGGTTTGAAGCGATGGTAAATTCGAGGATTGTTAGGACTTGCGATTGAAGAATAAGAAAAACTTAAGGATTGAGTAGACCCAATCCGCGTATCAAAAATGAGTAAGTCTAGACTCAACGTAAGAGTTACGTCCCGATGAGAACGATTATTCTGCGGGAATGTTGACATGGTGATTCATGTCAAACGTGGATAATCAGACTTACGTGAGATCGGGGCGCGACATATTGCAAGGCTAGACGACCTTGTGATCGACTACGTGAATTGGATAGGATGGATAGTTGGATTGTATCAAACATACTTGAAGAGATAGACGACGATAATTGTTATCGCGGACGCACGATATTGACATGTCAAGGATTTGATTGAGGACAACCTATCGTAGGATGACTTTCCTAAACGAGTTCGAACTTGGAGCGGAAAATGTGTTGATGCGAATAGGGTGAACGCTGCTTGATGTTTAGAAATTTGAACGAAACGAACTTGGGTAAAAACTCCCGTACAAACGAACAAATGGTTTAACCATAGGATTTGGGGCGAACGTCGTGCAACGACCTTGCACGATGAGCCACGGACTTGACTTGTAACTATGACCCTGTGAGATGACCTAGCGGATAGGCGGACGACCCTATGCCGAGTGATTGAACTTGTGCGATTGACCTTACAGTATCGCCTGGACGGACGATAGACTTGGGGCAGCAAGACTTAGAGTAGGACGGAGAACAGGGAGTGTGCGTGAACGACGACGAGATTGGCCCCAAACAAAGCGAATGATAGGAATGGATGATGCGCAAGTAAAGTTGGGATAACGAATTGAATCATTGATAGGAAGACGTACTCGATGATAGTGCAATACTTGGTCTAGAATCGGACGGAAAGTACTTAAGACTTGGTCGACTCCGCTAAGAAGAAGAAATCGTATTGATTTCGTAGACAAGAACGCTTGAGAAACGAATCGGATCATCTCGAGGATCAAGATAAACGATAGTGAGATGCACGCGAGTTCGGTTTTAAATCGAAGTTAGTGGAACGATCGGCAAATCAAAACTATCACGAGTAGCTTGTCCGACTTCGCTAATCGCTAAGCTTGGTTGAAATGTACGTATTCGAGGAACGCCTTGAATATGTGCACAGTCCCCACTCATTGATATGGTGAACTCGAATGCAGCTGCAAGTGGGTGTTGAGATGCGCATAAACGAAAGTGAGTTTGCCTCAGCTTACGACTCTCGAGTTAGATAAATTACAACGCACCTCGTGCGACCATTTCAGTCCCATGGCACGAAGAAATAGCAACCAAGTCGAAGAAACACGACAATTGAATAAGTACCATCAACTCTAAAATGAGCGATAAAGTCATTCGGTAGGGATTGTCTAAGATATGCACACGACATGAGTTAGGGAACGGTAGGATGACCTGCACTCAGGAAGTCTCGAGGACGAGACTTGTTTTGAGTGGTGTATTATGTAATGACCCGCTCCGCCCTAGCGGAACGCCGATTCAAACGGCAAGTGCAACAACTCAAACGAGCCGTCAACCCGAAGAATTGGCATCGACCAGATGAAGAATCGATGCAAGGCTTACATGGCCCATCAAGATGAATCCAGACTTAGACTTTCAAAGGCGCGCTCGGAGTATCGCTCGGCCGATGCGAACATCGCTAAGGTGGGTGGCTCCGATGAACCCGTCTTTGCTCAGCCTAGACACATAACAATACGGACACTATTGCTAGAATCGCTAGACGATAACACCGCGCATGCTAATAAATGACTCAACGCACCTAGCTAAGGGAATAATCCCATCTTGTATACTTGTATAGAATATGAAAAATGTGAGAACTCTCGCACCGTGCTCCACGCTCGTGCTAAGGCACGGGCTTACATTTCGAGTTCCTTATGCGTTCAACAATGAAACAATGAATGGTTTACAGCAATGAAACGGAAGACTATCGACATAGTCGTTCCGAGTAGAACATAGCAACATTGGAAGACTTCGGGACCGATGGGTCGCCAAGGCGACTCCCGCACGGGGAGTTGCATAATGTATGAATGAAAGAATAAACGAATAAGTGAATGAATGAATCAACGAATGAATGAATGAATGTGTGAATAAATCAATGAACGAACGGACAAGTGAAAGAAAGAAAAGAAAGAATGAATAAAAGATAAGAAAGAAAGGAATGGTTAGCGACAGGTATGACGGGCACGTGCAACGGGGCTCGCTACCCGCGCTGCACGGATGCCAACCTGGTCGATAACGCATTATGGCTAAGGGTTAGCCTACGGCTCGGAGACAACCGTTGAGTTAAAATGACAAACAATACGAAATGGTCGTGGACAATCCCCTCGTATACGGGAGGTGGGAGACATAAGGGATTCCGCGGCATGATCAAAGGGAGGATCGTGGCCGGCCTAGGCGGAATCAAAGGGGCTTACGGGCTGCTTGGGTGCGGGCTTGGCCACCTAGGAGACGTAAGTGCGGGATATTTCAAGAGACTAACGGGGTGTGTCCAGCTGTAACACCCATATTCGGAAAACGTATTTTATCAGGCGTATACGTATTTCGGACCTATATTTTATTTTTTCGGATTTTGGCCTGTACTTGTAATTGACTTGACTTGCGGATTTTGGATTTCTCGTAATTGGGTTTTACCTGGCTTGGTTTTATGTTGTGGAGAAGATTGGTTTGATTTGGTTTAGTTTGGTTTAACATGCATTGGAACACCTTAGCCTATGTTCCACCCTCAATACAACACAACCCACCCTCATTAAAACTCCACATACTTTTCTCTCTCCTCCATAATTCTCTCATTTATTTCTCCATCTTCTTCTTCTTCCTTCCTCTACACAACACCAACACCCATAGGCAAGTGCACCTTGCCACCACATGAGAACCATATTTTATTTGTTCATTAGTTAGATTAGGCCATGGTGATCAACATTAGAACTTGACATTTTGTGATTTGGAGTCTCCATTGTTCTAGATCTAGGTTTTTAACTATTTTCGGATTTACATGGTTTTGATCTATTTTGGTTAGATTTTTGTGGGTTTTGATGCTTCCATGTGGAAGAGAATTCAATTTTACTCAAGTTAGAACTTTGAAAATCAAGATTTGGCTTTGATTTGACAAAGATATGAAAATTTGAATTTTTGGTGTTCTTGGTGTTCTTCTCGGCCTGGAGTAGCAGCCTGCAGCCTGCGCTCTTTAGCGCAGTGCTGGACTGTGCAGCCCCTCTCGGCCTGCGCTCTTTAGCGCAGTACCGACCGCGCAGCTTGCCCTATGGTGAACTGCGCTCAGCCCCATGCGCCAACCATTCATGCGCATTTCATCCTGCGCAGTTCACTCCTGCGCAGTCTGCTCATACGCAATCCATCCCTGCGCAGTTCACTCCTGCGCAGTCTGTTTATGCGCAATCTGACCCATGCGCCATCTGTCCCTGCGCCCTGTGTCCTTGTGCACTTGGCACCATGCGCAGCTGACACCTGTGCAATCCAACTCCCTGACCCCGTGCGCAATCCATTGGCTCTTGGAGTTTTGGTTTTATTTCTCTAAGCTTGGCTCTTCTATAGCCCTGTATATTGATATTTTATTAGATATTTTACGCTCATTTTATATCCTTACGCCTTTTGTCATGAACTTGATTTTACTTAATATGTTTGGAATGACTATTGTACATGGCATGGTATGATAAGGAACTAGCATAACACGACAAGTGACCCATAGTAGTGCACTCCTGGCATGACCAACCTGACATGATAGTGGCCCGTCGTGGCGCACTCCTGACAAGTACCCTGACAAGTACATGGCATGGTATGACAAGGAACTAGCATAACACGACAAGTGACCCGTAGTAGTGCACTCCTGGCATGACCAACCTGACATGATAGTGGCCCGTCGTGGCGCACTCCTGACAAGTACCCTGACATGATTTATCTTGATAACTTGATAGTGGCCCGTGGCGGCGCACTCCTGACTTGACTTGACTTGACTTGTAACTTGTAACTGACTCGTATAATCAACTTGACACCGTGGGTGTTCCTGCTTGCTTGCTTGTGCAATCTACTTGTCTTGTCTTGCATCATGTCTAGGACGTGACTCCCTGGTTTCCCACGGTCAGGGATTCGCACTGAACATGGATTAGGCTAATGACTAGATCTAACTATAGTTCATGGAGAATTTCCCAGTTACCTGTTGCCCCTTTGGTCCCGGCCTTATATATACATATATATAGGATTTGTTGCTATCCGTCGAGATGAGCGCACTTCCAGCCCGCCGTCGAGTGTGGTACCTTAGGACACATGTATCTTACTACAGTGTGTCTGCTATATCTTGCTATCTTTTCCTTTTCTTGCTGGGATCACTCAGGTAGTAACAAACAGGTAACCGGACTTGGAATTCTCATTGCATCTTGCTAGTAACTAGGCCTGTGATAACCCTAGTTAGTTAAAGTAGCAAGCCGTAATTATTACTTGGCCGTGATTGATTGGATGGAGTCTAGTCCAGCCTTGTCTCGTCCTGATCCTGTACAATTTTCTGGCATGACATGCTTACTCGTGCTTTATCTTAATTCTATATCATGAATAATTGCATGACCAGATTTTTTATATTTACCTTGCCGATAAATGGTGGGGAGAAACCAAGTTCTGTTCAGACGAAGGGTTACAATCCCGGTCCTTATTTGGTTTACGGGTTGTAACCTGGTTATCTGAATAGTCCCATGGTTATCTCATCGTATATCACCCTGTCTTGCTTTTCTATATGCTCTGTCTTTTATCGATTCAGTACAAGATTGTCTTGTATACTCACCTATCATGTTTTTCTTAAATTACTGTATCTTATTACGTAATTATATTATTGTGCTAATTGCTGGCTTTGGTTCTTATTTTGTGGCCTCCTTTGTGGCACTTGCTCTTTCTGGGGTCTGACCCAGCTGGTTTTGTATGACCAGATACCGGAGCAGCAGCAAAGGATCTACCTGTTTTCCAGTCCGATGGTGACAACTAGACGGAACCCGGGCCAAGAGTGGGTTTTCTTTTTGTCTTGCCCACCTTATTGTAAAAATATTCTTTTGAGGCGTTTAGCCGCCGAGCAAGTGTTAGCTCGTTTGCAACTTTATTTACTATCTGCCTACGGGCTGTAATCATGATTGGCAACTCGAGGTTGATCATGTATGACTTAACTCTTGCTAGTCCTTACATTTTGTACGACTAGCTTCATGATCATCTGGATATGTAATGTTTGGGACGCCTTACAATTGTATATTTGGTGATCTGATATCTTGTGATTATTATTAGTTGGTTGAGATTGAGACAATAGGATAATTTATGACCTTAAGAGACTGTTGGCTTGTAGATAAATCCTCACATATCTAGACAGCCGTGACCGTATGGTGAGATAGATTTCATTTTATTATACGTAGCTGGCTATGTCTGCACCCGCTCTCCAGTATTCTGGTTCTGGGGCGTGACACCAGCCCGCACCCTATGATAGTTGAGAAATACCAAGGGAGAAAGGGTCCAAAATGGCCTGTGGTGCCAGCGACCGGTGCATATAGATTAAGTGGGCTTTGCTGGTGGCAATCCACGTGCAAGTCCTTGCATTGAAACAAAGTAGTCTAAGTTAACTAAATGAAGTGCCTTCTGAACAGGCTTGAAATGTAACACACCAAAGGATAAAGAGTACTTCGTGAAATCGAGTTAGAAAACACGCCTACGTCGCGCTAGGACCTGAGGCAGGGACACGCACTCGACACTAAAAGTTTATATGAATTGTTGACTAACTTGGTTTACTTTGGACAGGGAAGGCCGGACGGTAAGTATGGGTAAGTCGTGCATGTATTTCCATGCAAACACTTGAATTCGGCAACACGAGATAGGTTATGAAATATGCCATGAAACTGATCCTAAGGCAAGATTAGAAAGACAATGAATGATAGTCGGTGCACAAAAGTAAATAGAACGTGTTTGGTAATGATAGCATTATGGGCGAGCTAGCCTCCCCATCAGTGCATAACAATGTACTGATAACCCCACAGTTTGCTTGTAGGACGCAGGAGACGTCGCCGGGTGCGGAGCTTCCCTCGAACGTGTTAAGGCGCGAAGCTAGCTCTGGAGCCTTGGAGCGTTGCAAGGAGCTGAAGCACCATATACAGGACATAATGTATCGGAACATCGCCATGAATCATTCCATCTTGTAAGCCACTTGGCACGCCTTTTATGTTTCAGAGAGAGAGAGAGCTTGAGCGACTTGTAAACTCGGCATAGCGCCGCTTGTAAACTTCTTGGAAATCAATAAAGAGTTTGAATTTGCTTCAACTTATGTTCATTTACTTTCCGCTGCAAATGGGGACACTCTGTGCGACTCTGTGGCCTAGCTCAAATCGGCCGTTTCTAGACTTAGCCTTGCACGGGCGCAACCTAGGCCCGTGCGGCATCACGCCTTAGCGAGGACGATCGCTCCTACGGGAGCGGGGCGTGACACTAACCATATCTGAAAATTTTGATTAACTTTCGAGGGTTTCGTTCTGTACCTGTAGTGCGCCGTCCCGCTCAGTCAATCGGAGGAATCGAAACGCCGACGGCGTTCGGACTTAGCCACGCAACGGCTTGCTCGAAGACTCGCTCAGGTGGGTGGCTTCGGTGAACTTGCCTCAGCTTGGCCTTCACATTAATAAAGCGAAAGTTTTCAAATGCACAAGTAGGCTTGATAATAAAAGAGAGGCATCCATATAGCTAAGGAAATAATCCCAAGTCGGGTCGGAATGTGTTAGAACATGGAAAAAGGTCCCACGGTCGGCTTAGAAGTTTGCTCAGCGTGCATTTAAAATGACACTCGATCCTTCATCCCGTGGCTTGGGAGAAGGAAAGCTGGTTTAGTTGCCACGAAGTTAAGAACTTAGACTAAGTCATAGGCGTCGCCCGCATGAATGCTTGATAAAGCATGCACGGTCCCATCGTCCAGGGCTTGGTATTGCCTTGCTCGTCCCACGGGTTAAGTTACAGTGCACGTTGCAGAGCACGGCTTGTGGCATAAGTCTAGGCACCCTACAAAACTTGATTGTTCAAGTCGAACGCGTGCACGTCACGTTCCCTCGAGGCAAAACTTGACGCAGCCTTTGCTCGTCAAGTTGTTGCACAAATAAGTTAGGCAACGTTATGTTGGTCTATCAAAGGCATTATAAGCACTACCCCGCTCTTTCTGCGGTTGTCAAGTCACATAGCCCTACGATCTCAAGGCTCGTCATATAAAGTATGTGACTTGAGCGATAGTGTCGCCTAGAGAACAAGGTCTGTCTAAGGCACGAGCCACGGTTGGTTTAAGGAAAGGCATTCCACGGTCAAAGGAACACGTTCTGTTCAAGTTAAGATGGAAGACTACTTAGTAGTCGTTCCCTAGATTTCAAACGATAGAAGTTTACGCGACTGGTTGTCGCCAGATCGGTCCCGCTACTTGGTAGTCTCGATAAGAAAGTTCACGAGATCGGTCCCGCTACTTGGGAGTCTCGATAAGGAAGTCCACGCGACTGGTTGTCGCCGAGATTGGTCCCGCTACTTGGGAGTCTCGATAGAAAGTTGGAAAGCATGGTCATGATTAAGGAAGGACTTGGTAGATCGAGTTGAGTCTTGCATGGTCATTGGACAACTTGTGCATAAGGTATAGTCTTCTCGAATGATCGTTGGGGCACCGGGATCATGTCGGCCCGGGGGAAGCGCGTTGGCTCAACAGATGCTGGATAACCGCATGGGAGATTCGGCGCCTCCGGGGCTAGCTATCCGCGTTGAGGGACGGTCCGATATCCCGAGCTAGTCCGAGATGGCTTGACATTGCTAGTGACCATTTCATATAGATGAATCGGCAGAATAACGGCAAACCGCGTGTGAATGCATGTTCGATCGGTAACACAATATTTGGGCCTAAGATTTGGTTACAACGTATACATTGTGCTTGGCACGAGGCATGACGTCGGGATGTTCGTGTCATCGACACTAAGTTCACAAGTCTTGTCTAAGTCGGTTGATGAGTCGAACAGGAAGGCCGCGAGGCGGTAGCATGTACAGGTCATGATAAGTTGTGAGGCACAGCCTCAATCTTGAAGCACAGACAAGTCTAGGCAAGGTCTAGTGGCACGACCTGCACGAGTCGTCACCTTGACGTCGTCGGTACGAGAATGGCTTAGCGGTACACGAGACAAGTAAAATTCATGGCACGACCCTGCCACTTCGGGTTGAAGTTTGGTCGAATAGCTAAGCGATGAGGCACTGCCTCCATCGTGATACACGAAGGCACTATGGCACGATTATGTCATGGCCCAAGTATAGGCCAAGGCGTCTTTGTCCTAAAGTTGATCCTAAGGTAAGACTAGAAAGACAATCAAAAGGGATTAAGCTGCACAAAGTAAATGAACGTGTCGGTTTTGTATGGGTGGGCGAGGAGCTCACTCCACCAGTAGAGTTGAGTACTGACACCCACACAGTTTTCATGTGCAGGCACAGGTAGAAGCCCGATGGCGCGGAGCTCGCTTGGATGCGTCGAGGCACGGAGTCAGAACTTATACGGGACATAATGTATGGACATCGCCATTTCGAAAAATATGCCACTTGTCGCCTTGAAGCTTGTATTGAGAAATGAGAGAGAGCAGAGTGACTTGTAATATGAGAGAAAAGTGAGCTTGAGAGACTTGTAATTTGGCCTCGTGCCCACAATTGTAACCTTTGTTTGAATATCAATAAAGAGCATTTTGAATGACTTGTGTTTTGCTTCAAATTTTTGCTGCTTTTATTCAACATTCCTGCTTGGGACTTCTGTACGACGACCCCCGTCGCTTAGCCTGTAATCGGTCGTTATTGACCTGCCTTGCGTGAGCGCAATCTAGGCTCACGCGGCATCACGTCTTAACGAGGACGATCGCTCCTATGGGAGCGGGGCGTGACAGAACCCCCTACACACACACACACTGAGGGAATTGCCCTCTCCCCTCCGATCCTCGTCCGTTGGTCGGACATCGGAACCCCTGGTTTCATGGATCAGGAAATGTTGTGGACGATTCAAAAAAAATTCTCTGGACTAGCTAGCAATGTATTTGATCCATCATGATCTCTTCACTTGCGTAAGTCTATCTTTAATCTTGCTTATTGCTTTTCTGCAAAATAGATGTTATACTAACAAAACAAAGTGCAAGCATGATAAGGCTAATACACACTGAGACTATATCAAGTTTAAGTATTAGCCATATAGTGATGGAATGATCATTAGTAATTTATAATACTAAATTTAATTGATTAACCACAATCAAAATGTTAAATTAATCATTGGGCTAATAATTTCTCCTCCCTCTTCCATAAATATCTTATCTCTTCTATCTCTAGATCCTTCTACGATCTAGACTTTTTCTTCTCTCTCTATAAAAGAGGCACAACCTTCCTATTTGGTATCATCATAGCATAGTGAATCAAAGTGAAGTGTGTACAAGTACATAGAATGTTAAAATATTGTGTAGTGTAGTGTTGTTAGTGTCTCCTACTGAGAGTGTACAAAAATTTATTGTGTGAGTGTTGTAATACTTTGATACACTCAAAGTCGAAGAAGAGCTGCTACCAAGTGGCACCTTATGTTAATCCCGAGGCTCAATCTAAAAGATGGAAAACTGTCAGAAACTGAGATATAATGCAAACCAGTTTGCTTCTCTGTTCCGAGTTTTAGGATTCAGAGTTTTTGGCAAACAAGTTTGCTCTCCAAAGAACATGAAGCCACTGAGCCACTATAAATTTCTGATTACAATTCTGTTACAGATTGACAGAAATCACTTCACGTTCTTCCTTACAAACAGACGAACAAATTACAATATGCAGAAAGCTAAAAGAAAATGAAGAAGAAGACACAAATCTTGCTTGGATGATGAATATCATCGTTCCTCAAAGCAAGATTCGCCCTTACACGAACTGCTCACATGAAATAGCAAGTTTTCGCAGAACTTCTGTAGCGCCCCGCTTTCGATAGGCGACGGACTTCATAATATGCTTGCGCCGAGTCGGATCGGTCGGGAACCCAGATGGCCATCCGACTCGATCGCTAGGCTTGGTAAACGATAACACCTTGCGGCATCGATCAAATCGATTTGGACGAACGATACGAGAATCGATCCAACTAATGGAACGACTTCTGTTGGAATAATTCCTAGATGCAGCGGGCTGCGTCTCGGCGAGTGAGCTCAATATAAGAGTCCCTTCGACGGGGTCGGACCGCTGTATGGTTTTCTTGGAGCTTTTGCCGCTGGATTTTGATGAAGTGCTTTCGCGTCGTTTTTATGGATGTAATTACAAATTTTGATGCAAGGGAAAAAGAAGGAAATCTAACAAAGTGTTGGTGCCATTGCAGGAGCTCGCGTAACTAAAGCTTGACGTTGCGTAGCGCTTCGACGACCGGCACGAAGCAAAGTAATCGGTGGGTGATTCGACCCTTCTTTTCTACTATGTCCCGCAAACTTATTCCTTGCCTCGAATTCATTCAAATCGAACGATGCCAAGTTAATTGCATGCCAATCCACTAAGGTCAAGAACTCGGGAAAAACGTATCGATTTTGAGTAATATACTCTGAAAAATACAAGTTTCTCACTTAAACGAAAAAGTTTAAGGTTCTAGTAAAAAGATAGACTATTTCACGTTCTGCAAAATAATGTGAAACGTTGATCATGGGTTATGATGCCTCGGACAATTTGGTGCCCACGGGACGCTAAATCGGTGTACGGCTTTGGGGAAAATGAATCGTTGCATGAGTTGCGAGAAATGATAATGTCGTTCGATACTATCCGCGCTATACAAAACTGTTTACATATATTAAACTGTTCGTACATAGGCATGGTCATGGACAGCTTGTGCACAAGTTCGTTTTCCTTGAAACGGTATCCGAGGCATCGGAACCGATTCGTCCTAGGGGGAATAATTTATCGTGCTTCGGCACGAGGCATGCAGGACCTGCAGTAAGGCTTGCAACCTAGGCTGAAAGGGTAGCGTCGCATGCCAACTTCGATTAAGTCCCTAGTGGTGCGTAGCACCAATGACCGCATATAAGATAGTTGCATGCTCACCTATTGTCTTATGCGAGTGTAAATATTATCTCTGTTTTCATGCAGGGACGAGCACGGCCGTGGTAAGAAATATGATAAACTGCGATGTTATACTGTATGCTTATTACTCAAAGACGGCTATCGAATATGAACTGAATTCATTTAGTTCTAATAGAAAGACAACTCTAAAGCATGCCTACCCTAACAATCAAAGTCGGTTTAGACGAGTTGGTTCGTCTCGTCCACTTAGCAAGTGTGCTAATCCCCTCCCCCAATTTCCCCAGGTGCGGCGGGCGCTCCAACCTAAACTGAAGCTGAAGTGCGGAGAGACGTTTTGAAGCTCTTCCTATGCTGAAGTATTTTGAAGCCAATTCAATCGACGGCTTATGTATAAAGGGGCGAATGTATGGGACGGCAAGCGTAGTTCAGGCAACTTATCGAGTGTATTTCTTTCTGTTTTCAATCAATGTAGCCGCAACGGCATCCAATATAATTACGACTTGCACTTCGTTGTAAGCTATGAATGAAAAGCATTTCTATCTTCATATACTGCGTCATATATTCTGATGTGATTTGTGAAGTTTCAACTTGGCATATTAATATACAATTCAACGTGTCACGCCCCAGAACCAGAATACTGGAGAGCGGGGGAATGACTCAGCCAGCTACGTATTACAGGTAGAGGAATACCGTATAATACGATCAATGCTGTCTAATAAGACGAGGAGGTGCATACTACATAAAAGTCACACTATGGTCACTTCACATCTATTGTCTCAATCATTCAAACACGAAACAGAAATAGAGAACATATAAGATAAAGCAGTAAGGCGTCCCAAACGCTCAGTCAAAATGTTCTTGATATCTGGCTTTACAAAACATAGCCAGATGACGAAGCAAGGTATACACAATTGTTTATCAGCTGCAGCCTGACTTAGTTACAATTATGTAAAAGTAAGTACAAGACGATCCGACTAACATGTCGGTGCCAAACGACAAAATATAAAGTAACAAAACGAGCGGGGAAGTAAGGAACCCACTCGAGTCCTCCTGCGATTATTCTTCTAGTATTGACCATCTTGGAGGTTGAAGTAAGCTGAGTCCTCGGGAACCGGCTCTAGATCTGGCCATGCAAAACCATAGAGGTTAGACCTCTAATAGCAAGTACCGCAAGGAAGTACGATATGAGGAATTAAACCAATAAATAAGAGAATATAATAATAGATCTCTGCTTGCTACTGGGATTCACATAACATCACGACACTTCGAACCAACCTCCCAACCAAACAAGGACAGAAGTTGGCCCGTCATGTCTCGACACTCTGATCATCTCAGTTAGTCAACAGAGTAGGTACAGTACACAACCAAATCAATTTAAACGGCCATGCAACTACTACGGCTTGCTATTGTGGGTTCCAAGTTATCTTGGAATTATGCGATAAAGGATTCCTCAGTTCTTACTATGTGCAAGCATGGCTAGTTTACCCAGTCAATCAATTACGCCAATCATGAATTAGACGAGTCCTAGCGGGACGCCCGTCATCAATATACAATAAATAATATAAGCAGATACCGCTCCATGTCCGTATGACAGATTTGCAGTACATGTGGGAACCAGCCGGCCTGTCGGGCACTAATAGTCCCAAAAGGGCTGCCATGTAAGAACTCGAAAATCCATTCTCTCCATGCAATCATTATTTTATTTAACTTAGTAGCCTCTATGTTAAGTGAAATCCCATACCGTGGATCATGGTCATTCAGAATGAGTATTTTCGTACAAAGTACGATATGCCCAACTCTACAACGATACCTGTGCGGTTGGGTTGTAGGTCTTACATAGCGTAATACAACAATTAAAACTAACCACGGAACAAATCATGCCTTGACCATAAAGTACACATGCTGCTTTTGTAGAAAAAGAAATAAATTGAAGCCTGCATATGCCTGTATGCCAATATTCAGGATCGGCCAATCGATTACAATAGTTCATAATTAATATGAACGTGTCTCATTCATTCAATTCAATAAGACGACTAGCCAGTCTCTTAGTTCCAACTAGGAACGCATGATCAATTATTAGTCAAGGTCACAATCAATATCAATCAATGTCAATTCGGGACAAGAATCAGTCAAATGGCATCATGGGCTAGAGTTCATGCGACCGGGAAATTATAGAAGTTCATGCGGCTGAGAATGCATATGTGGTCAGGATCTCATGCGGCCAGGAAGTGCCATGCGGCCACGGAAAATAGCAGTCAACAGCATGCGACCACGAAAAGCAGCATGCGTCAGGACATCATGTGCCAGGACAACATGCGCCAGAAAATAGCATATGCCAGGACAACATGCGCCAAGAAACAGCATGTGCCAGGAAACAGCATGCGCCAGGACAGCATGCGCCAGCAAACAGCATGCGCCAAGAAACAGCATGCGTCAGGAAACAGCATGCGCCAGCAAACAGCATGGGCCAGGAAACAGCATGGCAACAGCTTTTTGCCAGCAAACAGCATGCGCCAGGAAACAGCATGCACCAGCAAACAGCATGGCAACAGCTTTTTGCCAGCAAACAGCATGCGCCAGGAAACAGCATGCGCCAGGACAGCATGCGCCAGCAAACAGCATGCACCAGCAAACAGCATGGCAACAGCTTTTTGCCAGTAAATAGCATACGTCAGGAAACAACATGCGCCAGGACAGCATGCGCCAACAAACAGCATGCGCCAGGACAGCATGCACTGCTCATCTTCTCCAACCAGCCTCCAATGGCCATGAAAACCCATAAACCAAAAGACCATAAATCACTCAAAATAAGTCAAAATCAGGACTTCCAATAGTCTAAATTGGGTAGAATCAAATTCCCTACAACATGGAACCATCAAAACTTGAAAAATAATAAAGTTACTAGATCAAAACCTAAAAATTCCGAAAATGTCTTAAACTTAGATCTACATGAAATGAGCCTTGGGAATTGAAAATGCTAAGTACTAAAGTATCTAAGAATCTTGAGAGAAAGACAATGAAACAACAAAAATGGAAATCCGTCAAGAAGCAAGTTGGCACTTGCCTAGCCCTCCTAGGTTGGTGGAGGAGTTATGAGGAAGAAGAAGAGTAATGAGAAGAAGTAATGAAGAGAGAGAGAAAGGGTATGAGGCTTTAAATGAAGGAGTGGTGGTAGGTAGGGAGTTGGGTTCATGTTGAACCATCCAAGGCCGGAAAATAAACCAACTCGGGACGAACCCAAAAGCAAAGCAGAAAGTAAAATGCTGAAAGTAAAATGCAGAAAAATAATTAGCAAAAAATTAAAGAAATTTAAATACAGAACAATACATGATAAATATTAAATAAATACATTCCAGCAGTACATGTATTTAGAATACGTATTCCGGGAACGGAAAGTGACATCTCTACCCTCCTTAGAAAAATTCCGTCCTCGAAATTTCAAATTCAAGCATGATAGAAACATCGGAGCTAAACTAATCTAAGTATAAGCATTTTGAGTAAGCAATCATTCTACAATGCCAATAGCAAGTAACATATCTATGTTTAACTATCGACGACACCAAGCAATTCTACTCATAAGGTGACAAACATGAGGAGTTAAGACAATCAAGGTATACAGAAAGAGATATACCTTGTGAGTCAAACAGGTGCGGATACCGTGATTGGATATCAATCTCACGTTCCCACGTTGACTCTCCTAAAGAGTGATGACCCCCAAGCAACCCGGACAAGGCTAATTGTTCGGTTCTTGAGTATCTTCTCTCTTCGGTCCAAAATAGACACAGGTTGTTCCTCGTAAGACAGGTTGGTACCAACAGCCAGCTCAAAATGATCAAGGATATGGCTTGGGTCCGATACATACCGTCGCAACTGAGATATATGAAACACGTCATGCACCTCTCGTAACGAAGGTGGAAGGGATAAACGATAAGCAACATCGTCTATCCTATCAAGGATAATAAATGGGCCCACGTATCGCGGACTAAACTTCCCGCGAACGCCAAACCTAATGACCCCACGGGTAGGTGAGATCCGCAAGAACACGTGGTCCCCAACAGAAAACTCTAGCGGCCTACGATGCTGGTCCGCCCAATGACGATGCCGATCTTGCACAACTCGAAGTCGCTCTCTAATTCCTTTGACCACTTCAACTGTCTGGACAATCATTTTCGGGCCTAACATCTTCCTCTCCCCGATATTATCCCATGCCAGTGGCGACCTACACTTTTTACCATATAGTGCTTCAAATGGCGCCATCTGGATACTGGCTTGGTAACTGTTATTGTATGAGAATTCGACTAAGTGCAGGTGGCTCTCCCAAGATCCTCCAAAATCTAAGGTGCAAGCTCGCAACATATCTTCTAAAGTCTGAATTGTTCTCTCTGATTGCCCGTCCGTCTGTGGATGGTAAGCTGTGCTAAATCTTAACTTGGTACCCAGACTATGATGTAAGCTCTTCCAGAAATGTGATGTAAAGCGGGTATCTCTGTCTGACACAATACTGACAGGGACTCCATGCTGCCTGACTATCTGTTGCATATACAACTCTGCCAACTTTTCTGTAGATTGCCCTACTATGAAAGGAAGAAAGTGTGCCACCTTTGTAAGCCGATCTACTATCACCCAAGTAGCATCTTTACCACTTGGTGATCTCGGTAAACCGGTCACAAAGTCCATAATATGTTCCCATTTCCATTCCAGAATAGGAAGCGGTTGCAATAACCCAGCTGGCCTTTGCTGTTCTGCCTTCACTTGCTGACATACTAAGCAACGGAAAACAAATCTAGCTATCTCCCTCTTCATCCCGTTCTACCAGAAGTGCCGCTTGATATCTTGGTACATCTTGGTCCCTCCAGGGTGTACAGAATACTGGGAACTGTGAGCTTCTGCCATAACCTCATGTCTGATATCTTTACTAGGCACACATAAACGTGACCCAAACCTAAGTATACCATCTTCATGAATTCTCATCTCCTTCCTGAGTCCTGACTTACATTCTGCCCTAAGCTTCTGAATCCTTGGGTCCTGTGCCTGAGCTGCCTTGATCCTGTCTACCAAGTCGGATTGAACTTGTAGACTTGTTAGAACTCCTACATCACTAGAAAGTATAACTTCGATGCCCATCTCCTGAAGGTCTTCTAAGATATGCCTCTGTGTTGTCAACATAAATGCGCCGCCTCTCCTGCTGAGAGCGTCTGCAACCACATTAGCCTTGCCTGGATGATACTGAAGCTCTACGTCGTAATCCTTGATCAACTCCAACCATCTCCTCTGTCTCATGTTCAGCTCCTTCTGAGTAAAGATGTACTTCAGACTTTTATGGTCCGTGTACATATCCACTCGATCACCATATAAGTAATGCCTCCATAGCTTCAAAGCAAACACTACTGCCGCTAATTCCAAATCATGAGTTGGGTAATTCTTCTCGTGGTCCCGAAGCTGTCTAGATGCATACGCTATCACCTTCCCATGTTGTATAAGGACACATCCAAGTCCTTTACCTGACGCATCACAATATACTGTAAAACCTCCGGGTCCAACTGGCAATGTAAGAATAGGTGCTGATATCAACTTTTGCTTCAAAGTCTCGAATGATGCCTGACATTCTGCCGACCAAACGAATGGTACATCCTTCCGGGTCAAGCGGGTCATGGGTGCTGAAAGCCTTGCAAAGTCTGACACAAACCTTCTGTAATATCCTGCTAATCCCAAGAAACTCCGCACATCTGCTACGGTCTTGGGTACTGGCCAACTTTCTACTGCTTCTACCTTCTTGGGATCTACTGTTACTCCAGCTCCTGATATGATGTGACCCAAAAATGAAATGTGATCCGACTAAAACTCATACTTGCTGAGCTTGGCATACAACAGTTCTCTCTCAGAACCTGTAACACTTTCCTGAGGTGGTCTTCATGCTCCTCTTCACTAGCAGAGTATACGAGAATGTCGTCAAGAAACACAACGACAAACTGGTCTAAGTATGGCATAAAGATGCGATTCATCAAATCCATGAATATTGCTGGAGCATTGGTCAAACCAAACGACATTACTAAGAACTCATAATGCCCATACTTCGACCTGAATGCTGTCTTGGGAATATCTTCCTTCCGAACCCTCACCTGATGATACCCTGAACGAAGATCTATCTTGGAGAAAACTCTAGCCTTGCTCAACTGATCAAATAAGTCGTCGATCCTGGGTAATGGGTACTTGTTCTTCACTGTTGCCGCGTTAAGCTTCCTGTAGTCAATGCACAATCTGGACGACCCATCCTTCTTCCCCACAAGTACCATTGGCGCTGCCCATAGTGACACGCTAGCTTGGATGAACTTTTTCTCCTTCAGTTCCTCTATATGCTGATATACCTTGGCCTGCTCCGAATCCGCCATTCTGTAAACCCGATCTGATATCGGTTTAGTTCCAAGTGCCAATTCTATACTGAACTCAATATCTCTAACTGGTGGTAGACCTGGAAGTTCTTCAGGAAATATATCTAAAAATTCTTCAACTACCTTCGGAATCTGAACTTCTTCCATTGCCGCTATTACTCCCTGCTCTTGCTGAGTTGCCTCTGATCTGACTAAGGTGAACCGCTTTATGCCTGGAATATCAAAAGATACACTCCCTCTACGATAATCTATTGTCGCATGACTGTCTTTCAGCCAGTCCATGCCTAAGATAACGTCAAAATTTCCAACAGAAAATTCTATCAACCAGGCGGGTAAGGAATGCCCGCAAACTACAACGCTACATGCTAGAATAACTATACTAACTCCTACGAGCCCATTACCAGTGAGTATATTTAACCTCCCTGCAATGCCTCGAATTCCATTCCTAGCCGTGTTGTAAATTATGCAGATATAAATGAGTGTGATGCTCCCGAATCAAACAATGCTACTGCGGGATATGAGGCGACAAAAATGTTACCTGCCACAACATCTTCCGATGCTAATGCCTCCTCCAAGGACAGAGTGAATGCTTGCCCTCGACTTCCTTGTTGGTTCCCATGTTGCGGCCTAGCCTGGTGCTGCTGTTGGCCCCTGCCTTGATGATGCTGGGGTGGTCTATGCTGGTGCTGTTGCATCGGCGGTCCCTGCTGCCGAAACATCTGAGCCTGTGTCATGAACGGGCGCTGTGCCAACGGTCTCACTGCTACTGTAGTGCCCCAAAATTTGTGATACATATTTTATACGTGTTCGTATTTCTGACCCGTATTTTTCATTTTCTTTGATTAGTTAGTTGTGGTTTATTTTCATATTTAGCATTGTGGTTTAATTGTCATTTATCGTTCATGGATTAATTCTGATTAGTGGAGCTTGGTTTTATTTGGATAGGAGAAGGATTGGGTTTGGTTTAGTTTGGTTTTAATTGTGATGGAACACCTTAGCCTAACCTCCACCCTACAACCACCACCATCCCCATTTATTTAACCCAACTTCCTTCTCTCTCCTCATTACTTTTCTTCTTCCTCCATTAACTTCCTCACCTACCAGGAAGGTCTAGGCAAGTGCATCTTGCTTCATGGAGGAACCCAAATTTTATTGTTCCATTCTCTTCTTTGCAGCATTCTAACACTCTTTAGTACTTGGCATTTTCAATTTCCATGGCTAGATTCTTGTAGATCTAAGTTTATCTTATTTTCGGATTTCTTGGATTTTGATCTATGTAACATTGTTATTTCCAAGTTTTGATGATTCCATGTTGTAGAGTATTTCATTCTGCCCCATTTTGACCTATGGAAGTTCAGATTTGGACTTGGGATGAGGATTTTATGGAGCTTGGAAGCTTGGCTTCATGGTGTTCTTCTTCTCAAAAATTTGGAGAAGAAGAACAGTGCATGACTTGACCGCATGACTAGTTCATGCAGCAAGTGTTATCCAGCCGCATGCACCATTCGAGCCGCATACGCCTGAGTCATTCGCTGGCCGCATGAGCCTCCAGTCTACTCTGGCCGCATGGGGTCCAACTCATTTTCGAGCCGCATGAGGGCTCATCCCCTTCAGCCGCATGAGACCTGTCCACCGCTGGCCGCATATACTCCACTGCCCCGCCAGACGCATGAGCTGTTCCCGTTCCGAGCCGCATGGGCTCTTAATTTCCCCGACTCGCATAAATTTCTTTCTCTAGCCGCATGAACTTTTGAACTCATGACCGCATGCCCCCACCCTTCCTTGGCCGCATGGAACTTGATCCCGCCAGCCGCATGAAGCTTACTTCCCTCTGGCCGCATGATACTCCGCTGCATGACCCTGAACTCCCCTAAGCCGCATGCATTCCCTTAGACCCGAGTCCCCTCCAGCCACATGGGCTGCTCCCTCCTCGGCCGCATGAGATCATTCTTGGCCGCCTATGCTCGAGCCGCATGGCTCTTTCCCTGGCTTGTATTTTATTATTTAATGGTCGTTATTAACTCGTACTTGTAACGCCCGGTGTAATTTGAGTTCCTATAGCGTACACCTTACCCTATTGTATATTTTTACGCCCATTTTATATCCTTATGCCTTTTGTCCCGAACTTGATAATCCCGATTTGATTGACATGATTGAAATGACCATTGTACCTGGCATGGTGTGACCAAGAACTGACATGCTTGATAGTGGCCCGCCGTGGGGCACTCCTGACATGATAACTTGACCTGCTATGTATGACACGACAGTGACCCGTAGTGGTGCACTCTTGACAAGTACCCTGACAATGCTTGATAGTGGCCCGTCGTGGCGCACTCTTGATAAGTAATAATGATAATGATAGTGGCCCGTCGTGGCGCACTCTTGACAAATCAATTCATTGGCCTGGACACCGTGGATGATTGTGCTTGTATAAACTACTAGTCCGGTTGTGTCTTGCATCATGTCTAGGGCATGATCCCTGAGTACCACGGTCAGGGATTCATACTGAATCTGGCTAGGTTAATGACTAGATTGATCAAATAGTTCATAGAGAATTTCCCAGTTACCTGTTGCCCCTTTGGTCCCGGCCTTATATATATACATGGGATTTGTTGCTATCCGTCGAGATGAGCGCACTTCCAGCCCGCCGTCGAGTGTGGTACCTTAGGACACATGTATCTTACTGCAGTGTGTCTGCTATATCATGCTATCTTTTCCTTTTCTTGCTGGGATCACTCAGGTAGTAACAAACAGGTAACCGGACTTGGAATTCTCATTGCGTCTTGCTAGTAACTAGGCCTGTGATAACCCTAGTTAGTTAAAGTATCAAGCCGTACTCTTTGCTTTGCCGTGATTGATTGGATGGAGTCTAGTCCAGCTTTGTCTCGTCCTGATCCTGTACAAATTCTGACATGACATGATTACTTGTGCTTGCCTTAAACAATAAAGATCAGGGGACCAGTTCCGTTCAGACGAAGGGTTACCACCCCGGTCCTTGTTTGGTTTACGGGTTGTAACCTGGCTCCCGAAACAGTTCTGTGTTCTCTCTTCGTTTATTGTCTTGTTGTACCCCATGATAGGCTCGACATGTTTTACCTCACTTCAATATCATGATTATTTACATGGCCATATTTCTTATATTATTTTGCCGATAAATGGTGGAAGAATCCAAGTTCCGTTCAGACGAAGGGTTACAACCCCGGTCCTTGTTTGGTTTACGGGTTGTAACCTGGTTATCTGAATAGTCCCATGGTTATCTCGTCGTATATCACCTGTTATGTTTTTCTTTAATTTTTGTCTTTATTACCTTATTATTATTGTGCTAATTGCTGGTTTTAGTTCCTAAGTGAAGCCTCCTTTGTGACACTTGCTCGTTCTGGGGTCTGACCCAGCTGGTTTTGTATGGCCAGATACCGGAGCAGCAGCAAAGGATCTACCTGCTTTCCAGCCCGATGGTGACCGTCAGGCGTAACCAGGGCAACGAGTGGGTTTCTTTTGTTCTCCCACTGCAATTGTACATTATTCTTTTGAGGCATTTAGCCGACGAGCACTTGTTAGCTCGATGCACTTTACCTTCTGTCTGCCTACGGGCTGTAATCATGATTGGCAACTCGAGGTTGATCATGTATGACTTAACTCTTGCTAGTCCTCACATTTTGTACGACTAGCTTCATGATCATTTGGATATGTAATGTTTGGGACGCCTTACAATTGTATATTTGGTGGTCTGATATCTTGTAACTATCATTACTTGTTGAACTGAGACAATAGCTTGATTTGACCCTAAGAGACTGATGGTTTGTAGCGTACCCTCACATAGCTAGACAGCCGTGACCGTATAGCGGGATGGTTGCCGCTCCGTTATACGTAGCTGGCTGTGCACGTCCCCATTCTTCAGTATTCTGGTTCTGGGGCGTGACAGCTACCGCTGGTCCTCGATACTGTCCTGCCCCTGGTGCTGGCAGAGCAGGTAATTATTGTACTGGTCCTCCTGACCTCGAATTCATGGGACAGGTGGTAACCCGATGATCTGGGCTTCCACATATCAAACACTGTCCGTTCAATGTCCGACACACATCTCTAGTGTGCCCTACATTCCCACAATAAGTGCAGCCCGCCGGGGGTTGCTGGTTCTTCCTCTGTTGCTGCTGCCTTGGTGGTGGTGCTGGCCCTCGCATTGCCACATCGTGGATGCGAATGCCAAGGGATGGTGCTGTTACTCGGGGCGCTGCTCCCCCTCCTCCTTCAATCTGACTGTGGGATCTCTTCTGACCTCCAGTCCTTGTCGTGATCCTCTGAATGGTGATCTCATGCCTTCGGGTTGCCGTCAATACCTCATCGAAAGTCTGGTAATTGTGCCCCTCTATCAATTACAAGAGCTCAAGATGAAACCCTTGCTGGAACCTCATAGCCCTCTTGCTCTCTGTTGCTACCATCTCCGGGGCGACCCTACTCAATCTGCAGAAATCTGCTGCATAAGCATCTACCGTCTTGCCGGCCTGCTTGAGGTTGATAAACTTCTGTTGTAGCTCAGACTGCGCCACAACTCCATAGTACTGGGTCTTGAACCTTGAAGTAAAATCGTCCCAAGCAACAGGACGTCTGATGCCCACTTCCTCTGATTTCCACCAATCACGTGCGAGATCCTGAAGTAACAACTTCACCTGATCCACACGTTCTTCTGCCGGCACCTTAGCGGCTGTCAAAATGGCCTCAATATCCTTAAGCCACGCATCTGCTGAGATTGCATCTTTCGTGCCCTCGAAACGGCGGAGGTTGTACTTACAAAACCTGGTTGATGCTCCTGAATCTGTCCTCGTCCCTCTTTCCAAAGTCGTCTGCAATCCTTGGTTGAGTACATTCTGCTCTTGTAACTGAGCGTGCATGTGCTGCTGGGCTAACATCTGGTGTTGCTGAGTAGCCATCATCCATCTCATGATCTCCAGAAGGGATGGTGTGTCCACTTCCACAGGGGTCGGTGGAACTATTGGTGGCGTTGGAACCTCCGGATACTGCGGTCCAGCTGCTGGTTCCACTATCACTTCTTCTTGAATAGTCTCTTGAGGTAGTATTGGTCCTTGTTGCTGACCAACATGGTCAGGTTGCCCATGTTGCCCTTGTTGTTGCTATCCAGTTCTGACAGATGCAGACGAAGTGCCCCTAAGGAAAGGGACAAGAGAGCAATCAAACGACCGGACTTGAAGGATCAATGAAGCCGAAGGATACGGAAATGTCAAGCTAGGATTGAGAACAACGAATCATGAGATCAAGGGGGGAACATGTGTGATTGAGACATCCTATAAATCGAAACACCCCACAAGTCTGAAATCAGACCTGCATGGGCCACCACTAAAACCTTGTCACACCCCAGAACCAGAATACTGGAGAGCGGGGGAATAACTCAGCCAGCTACGTATTACGGGTAGAGGAATACCGTATAATACGATCAATGCTGTCTAATAAGACGAGGGGGTGCATACTACATAAAAGTCACACTATGGTCACTTCACATCTATTGTCTCAATCATTCAAACACGAAACAGAAATAGAGAACATGTAAGATAAAGCAGTAAGACGTCCCAAACGCTCAGTCAAAATGTTCTTGATATCTGGCTTTACAAAACATAGCCAGATGACGAAGCAAGGTATACACAATTGTTTATCAGCTGCAGCCTGACTTAGTTACAATTATGTAAAAGTAAGTACAAGACGATCCGACTAACATGTCGGTGCCAAACGGCAAAATATAAAGTAAGTAACAAAATGAGCGGGGAAGTAAGGAACCCACTCGAGTCCTCCTGCGTTCATTCCTCTAGTATTGACCATCTTGGAGGTGGAAGTAAGCTGAGTCCTCGGAAACCGGCTCTAGATCTGGCCATGCAAAACCATAGAGGTTAGACCTCTAATAGCAAGTACCGCAAGGAAGCACGATATGAGGAATTAAACCAGTAAATAAGAGAATATAATAATAGATCTCTGCTTGCTACTGGGATTCACATAACATCACGACACTTCGAACCAACCTCCCAACCAAACAAGGACAGAAGTTGGCCCGTCATGTCACGACCCGCACCCGGATATACGGGTACGAATACGTGGGCCACGCCCAGCCTACGGCGCAGTATCGGCGGTAGAGCGCTGTCAAGTATACTATACTAACTACAACATCTAAAGATCCATAACTAGAAATGTACTCATGTCACATCACGAAAACTAAGGAAGATAAGACAAGAATAATAACAATATCACTAGAACAACTAGAATCTACAATGATCATAAGACAGAAAAATAAAGGAGGAACAACAAGACTAACTAAGGATAACTACCAGGCAACTCACATAGAAGAATAGTGAGATCCACCTCAGCTAGCAACATCATGAAGTCCAATACTGAGGGCACAACTACTCCTAAAATTTTGTCAACATATCCAGTCAGGATGGAACGAGCACAAATCTCAAATAATAGTTCTAATTAGACGATATTGAAAATGTAGCAATAAATAGAGAGAATATACAAGAAATCATGAAATGTACATGTGAGTATCATGGCAAGGTAAGCTGTAATCTAGAGCTAGAACAAGGCAAGTAAAACTGATCATGGCATGTACAAGAATCAAGAATCATCGGTCTAAGTGTGTGAGTACTAGTTTCAACATGTGGCCGGCTTGGGTCTGCACAAGGTCTACTGATCAGCCAATCCTACGTGGAGTGTAGGATTGGTAGCATTCAAGGTCTACAAGAATAAACAAGGCGGATAATGACCACACATCTACACTAATACTCCCCGTCCCCGACTAGTATAGTGGATCCAACCATGACACATCATGACACGCGATTCTCCGAAAGGGTAGCTAGCCTTCGCAGGAATCGTGTCTATAAAATGCACAAGGAACAAGAAAGACTTGCACAAGATATACCAAGGAAAGCGAGGAATAACATCTCATGACGGGATCCAGAGAAATACCAATCCGTGTGAACAATGTGTCAAGAGAACAAGGGTATCTACACTAAATACAAGAAACATAAACGATATCATAAAACAGAATTATTATCAGAGAATGTACTCGCCTGAGATCTGGTGGAATATGTCAACTGGTCCAAGAACAGTGCCTCGAGGACCTATAGGTGGAATACTGTATCAATATAAGGGTTTGGAAGTAAAATCAAGTCATACTAAGTCAAACTAGGTCAAGACAAGTCAAACTAGGTTAATCTAAGTCAAGGGTTGACTTACAGTTGACTTTTGGTCAACTGGTCAACTCTGGTCAACCCTAGGTCAACTCTAGGTCAAACTTGTCTAACGTTGACTAACAGTTGACTTTGGGTCAACTGGTCAACTCTGGTCCAGTTCTGGTCAATTTTAGGCTACGGTTGACTTCCGGTTGACTTTTGGTCAAAATAGTCAACTATGGTCAACCAAGGTCAAAACTAGTCTAACCTAGGTCAAATGTTGACTCTACTTCGACGTTCAGTCAAAGTAGTCAACCATAGTCAAACTGGGTCAAAGCTAGTCTCTATAAACATCCACAGGGTCAACATTAATCTAAGAATTTAAAATATCAAGTTGCACCTCGTTGCTCGTACATCGAAACCTACGACACGCAAATCGAGATAAGATAATCAACAGTAAGGTTAATAATCTTATCACAGTGATCCACATGATCATCTTGCCAATTTCAGCAATGTGAGATCACTGGAATCGACTGATCTAAGTTTCGTTGTACTAATTCCGAAATACGAACTAAATAAGAATTAATTATAATAAAATGGTAATACACAGAGAAAAATCTACAACCATTGTCGGATGATAAAACAAACATCACCAACGTGTCCAAAATGGTCAAATCAGCTGGAATAGCCTGCCCATAAGTCCAATTTGGACACAGGGACAAAAAGGTAATTTCGGATCAAAACGGTGTCCGTATCGAACCCGCTTTCAACCAAAAAACGTGCAAGAATACTAGTCTACCAAACCTAACAAATTATATGTCCACGAATCCAGAATGACGACACGAACCCAACGGTACATCCAGAATTGGATTCCGTTGACCCGATCTCAAATTGGTCCGTTGACAAGGACATTGAAATTTCGATTTGCACGGAAAAGCGTGTCAGAGCCAAAGTCCTCAAAACTCAGCAAATTATATGTCAATGAGTCCAGAATGACGATACGAACTCAACGGTATATCCGGAATTGGATTCCGATGAGCCGAACTCAAAATGACACGTTGATCCGGATATTGGTATCCGACTTGCACCGAAATGCGTGTCGGAACCAATGTCCACTAAAACCTAGCAAATTATATGTCAACGAGTCCAGAATGATGATACGAACTCAACGGTATATCCGGAATTGGATTCCGATGAGCCGACGTCAAAAAGTCCCGTTGACCCGGACTGTGGGGCCCGCTTTGCACCGAAATGCGTGCCAGGGCTCACGTCCTCCAAATCTAACAAATTTTATATGAAAACAGGCCAGAACGACGCCACGATTCTACTGGTGGTGTCAGAAATTGAATCCGGAGTCCCGGGTTCAAAAATAGAATTTTACAAGTGCAACACTAAGAATTCGAACGGCCAACTTTGGCGTCGAATTCGACCGACCTAACAAGCTCAAACAGAAATGAAATCTAAAGGGGGCAGGAAGAGGGTTATACCAGCTGCGCACAGGAACTGGTGGCGCACAAAACGGAGCTACGACGACGAAGATACGAACCCGCGAAGTTGGCGTCACGAAACTGTCCAAAAACAGTTCAAATTAAAACGTCAACTTGGTGGCCAGTTTTGAGGTATTAAACGACGAAATTAACGGACGAAAATTGAGGAGAGTGAAGTGCTATATACCGAGATTGCGACGGAGCAAGGAGTTCGCCGATCCAACGGTCGGATTTCTCGAAAAACGTGCGGAAAGTTGCTGCCTCGAGACCAGAATTCTGAAATTTCTCCGCGCGCGCGTCGACGGAACTCCGAGAAAAACGCTGAAATCGCCTAGATGGCGCTTCCCGGAGGACGGTGGCCGCCACAGGGTGGTGCACCTGGGTGCGCCCGGACATGGGGGTGCCAACCCCGGCGGTGGCGCGCGGCTGCGGCGCGGCCACCGGCGCGACGACTGCAGCGGCTGCTGCTCCTTAGCACACTGCTACTGCTGCTGTTCTTGCCGCGGCTGCTGCCAGCTGCGGTGGCGCACGGTGGCGCGCGGCGCAGCGGGGGAGGCTTGCCGGCCACGTGGTGGCGCACGGCGGCGGTCGTTCGGGTGGTGGAGATGGAATGGTGGTGATGGTGATGAAGATGAAGGAAGATGAGGAGAATGAAGATGTTGATGGTGGTGCATGATGAAGAAGAGAAGGATGATAGTGGTGGCGCTCAGCTGCTGTGGGGAGGAGCTGAAGAAGAAGGAGAAGAAGTTCGGCATGGGGGAGCTGGGCTCGGCATGGGGGAGTTGTGGTTTGAAATGAGGAAGAGAGAGATGAGTGTAGAAAAAGAAGGAGAGAGAAAGAGGGATATTAAATGCGCGAAAGAAAGTAGAGAGAGATGGGGGGTGCTGGTCTCGTACAGCAGGGGGGTGTTTGTGATGATGGGGAGGGGTGTAGGTGTTTGTATTAGAGGAGAGAGTGAGAAAGAGAAAGATATTTGTGTGTGTGGGTATATATATATATATATATATATATATATATATATATATATATATATGTATATATATATATATATATATATATAGAGAGAGAGAGAGAGAGAGAAAGATATTTAGAGAGAGAGAAGAGAGAGAGGAGGTGGTGGTCGGCTAGCATGGGAGAGGGGTGTGCTAGCATGGTGATGGGGTGAGGGGGTGTTTGTGATGAGAGAGAAAGTGATTAACTATATATATATATATATATATATATATATATATATATATATATATATATATATATATATATATTTATATATATATATATATATATATGTGTGTGTGTGTGTGTGTGTGTGTGTGTGTGTGTGTGTGTGTGTATATGAGGAGAGAAATAGATATTTATACATATACAGAGAGGGGTATTTTTGTGTAGGAAGAGTGCAAATATAGTAGTGGGGGTATGGGTAGCCGTGGTAGGGCCTACACCCAATTGGGTCGGGTACTGGGCTAAGATCGGACAGGTTCGGGACCAAGATTTAATTAAATAACAAATTTTAAACCATTTCAATCATGGATGAAATGGAAGCACAAGGGAGATCGATTTCGTGGCACGCAAGTGGCATGCGCACAGTAGGCTCAAAACAGGCCAGGGCCATATATTGGGTCGACTGGATTGGACCGATGTCGGGCCCGAAAATTAAATTGGAAATTAAGTCAGGTTTTACGGTAGATAATTAATTGGCCTAAATTGAACCGAAAGTTGTGCGAAGGAAATGGAGCACAAAATGGAGTGTCTGAGTGGGACACGAAGGTCATGGGTGAAGAGCGTCTCGAGTAGATCATTCATGAGAAGTTGATTCTGAGAAAACGACTGGTCTGGTGCTCCTAAATTAAAAGTCACGGTAACGTGCAAACGATGATCAAGGAAAAGAGTGGGAAATCAATTATTAATTTAAATGGTCTAATTTGACCCGAACTTGCGCGAAGCAAAAAGAGTACAAGGGAACAAGTTTGGATGGGACATGATATATCGACGTGAAGATAATCTCGTCTACTACAAACTTCAAGAAGGAAGTTTCTAGAGACTGGCATCCCTGATGCTCCAGAAGTCAAAGGCACGGTAAAGAGCATTAAATCAAATAATAATCAAATAATAATATCTATTCAAAATAATTGATTTATAAAATTGAAAAAAATAAGCCCTAAAATTCAGGGGCTTACACGTCATGTCTCGACACTCTGATCATCTCAGTTAGTCAACAGAGTAGGTACAGTACACAACCAAATCAATTTAAACGGCCATGCAACTACTACGGCTTGCTATTGTGGGTTCCAAGTTATCTTGGAATTATACGATAAAGGATTCCTCAGTTCTTACTATGTGCAAGCAAGACAAGTTTACCCAGTCAATCAATTGCGCCAATCATGAATTAGACGAGTCCCAGCGGGACGCCCGTCATCAATATACAATAAATAATATAAGCAGATACCGCTCCCTGCCCGTGTGACAGATTTGCAGTATCTGTGGGAACCAGCCGGCCTGTCGGGCACTAATAGTCCCAAAGAGAACTGCCATGTAAGAACTCGGAAATCCATTCTCTCCATGCAATTATTATTTTATTTAACTTAGTAGCCTCTATGTTAAGTGAAATTCCATGCCATGGATCATGGTCATTCAGAATGAGTATTTCCGTACAAAGTACGATATGCCCAACTCTACAACGATACCTGTGCGGTTGGGTTGTAGGTCTTACATAGCGTAATACAACAATTAAAACTAACCACGGAATAAATCATGCCTTGACCATAAAGTACACATGCTGCTTTTGTAGAAAAAGAAATAAATTGAAGCCTGCACATGCCTGTATGCCAATATTCGGAATCGGCCAATCGATTACAATAGTTCATAATTAATATGAACGTGTCTCATTCATTCAATTCAATAAGACGACTAGCCAGTCTCTTAGTTCCAACTAGAAACGCATGATCAATTATTAGTCAATGTCACAATCAATATCAATCAATGTCAATTCGGGACAAGAATCAGTCAAAAGGCATCATGGGCTAGAGTTCATGCGACCGGAAAATTATAGAAGTTCATGCGGCTGAGAATGCATATGTGGTTAGGATCTCATGCGGCAAGGAAGTGCCATGCGGCCACGAAAAACAGCAGTCAACAGCATGCGACCACGAAAAACAGCATGTGTCAGGACAGCATGTGCCAGGACAGCATGTGCCAGAAAACAGCATGTGCCAGGACAGCATGCGCCAAGAAACAGCATGTGCCAGGAAACAGCATGCGCCAGGACAGCATGCGCCAAGAAACAGCATGCGCCAGGAAACAGCATACGCCAGGACAGCATGCGCCAGCAAACAGCATGCGCCAGCAAACAGCATGGCAACAGCTTTTTGCCAGCAAACAGCATGCGCCAGGAAACAGCATACGCCAGGACAGCATGCGCCAGCAAACAGCATGCGCCAGCAAACAGTATGGCAACAGCTTTTTGCCAGCAAACAGCATGCGCTAGGAAACAGCATACGCCAGGACAGCATGCGCCAGCAAACAGCATGGCAACAACTTTTTGCCAGGAAACAGCATGCGCCAGCAAACAGCATGCGCCAACAAACAGTATGGCAACAGCTTTTTGCCAGCAAACAGCATGTGCCAGGAAACAGCATGCGCCAGGACAGCATGCACTGCTCATCTTCTCCAACCAGCCTCCAATGGCCATGAAAACACATGAACCAAAAGACCATAAATCACTCAAAATAAGTCGAAATCAGGACTTCCAATAGTCTAAATTGGGTAGAATCAAATTCCCTACAACATGGAACCATCAAAACTTGAAAAATAACAAAGTTACTAGATCAAAACCTAAAAATTCTGAAAATGTCTTAAACTCAGATCTACATGAAATGAGCCTTGGAAATTGAAAATGCTAAGTACTAAAGTATCTAAGAATCTTGAGAGGAAGACAATGGAACAACAAAATGGGAATCCATCAAGAAGCAAGTTGGCACTTGCCTAGCCCTCCTAGGTTGGTGGGGGAGTTATGAGGAAGAAGAAGAGTAATGAGAAGAAGTAATGAAGAGAGAGAGAAAGGGGATGAGGCTTTAAATGAAGGAGTGGTGGTAGGTGGGGAGTTGGGTTCATATTGAACCATCCAAGGCCGAAAAATAAACCAACTCGGGCCGAACCCAAAACCAAAGCATAAAGTAAAATGCTGAAAGTAAAATGCAAAAAAATAATTAGCAAAAAATTAAAGGAATTTAAATACAGAACAATACATGATAAATATTAAATAAATATATTCCAGCAGTACATATATTTAGAATACGTATTCCGGGAACGGGAAGTGACACAACGTAACGTTCTTGCCTTGTACGAGTGCAACTCCAGACTCGTAATATATCACGCCTTAGCGAGGACGATCGAATCGGCAAAATAACATCGAGGACGAACGTTGTCGACTCGGGGCATGACAACTTCTGGAACGCTCGTCGTCACCTCCTTTCTGAACTCACACGATCTCTTTTGGACCCCAACAGCGGTAGCAGCAATCACTCTTCGTCTTTCCTATTTTCGAAGTAGTTCTCAAAGAGGCACGAATAGAGTATTTATAGAGTTGGGTTGACACCCTAACCCTTATCTTGACCGTCATTTGACTACGAAAAGATATGACTAATTTGAATTCAAATCCCACAAAAATCGGATCTGAATATTTGATCATATCTTTCCATAACTGTTCAAATCCCGCAATCAGCGACAACATGCCCCAACCACGATGTATGTGCTTATGCGCCCCACCAGCACAATCGCAGCTGCTCCTGCACGCATATGCCAGCAGCGTAGCAGCCCATGTGTCACGCCCCAAAACCAAAATACTGGAGAGCGGAGGACAAACACAGCTGTCTAGATGTATGAGAGTTAATCTACAATCCATCAGTCTCTTATGGTAAAAAAACAAGCCTAATATCTCAATCTCAAGCAAACAAATAAAAGTTACAAGATATTTGATCATCAGACATACAAAAGTAAGGCGTCCCAAACATTACATATTTAGATGATCATGAAGCTAGTTATATAAAATGCAAAGACTAGCAAGAGTTAAGTTATACATGATCAACCCTAGGATTTGTCAATCATGTTACACTTAGGCAGACAGAAATAAAGTTGCAATACAAGCTAACACATGCTCAGCGGCTAAACGCCTCAAAAGAATAAGTTACAGTAGAGTGAGAGGGCAAAATAAGAAACCCACTCGTTGCCTCGGTTACTCCTGGTGTTCACCATCTGGCTGGAAAACAGATAGATCCTCGGGTGTCACTCCGAATTCTGGCCTTACCAAACCAGCTAATGCGACGCACGCACGAGGGCAACAAATGCGCATAAGCAACATGCAATGCGCCCGCTCATAAGACGCACGCATGAGCACAACAAATGCGCACAAGCGTCATGCGACGATGTTGACGTGCTGCGCATGAAACGAGCGTACGAGCGCAACAAATGCACACAAGCGCCATGCGACAATGTTGACCATCACAAGCAGCAAAGTGTGCCATAAAAGCGCAACTATGCGCCACTATGCACCCTTGAGCCCAAACCCGAGTCCAAGTCGCTTTGGGACTTAGCTCCTAATGGACATGGAAAATGACAAAAAGCATAAATGCTTTCTTTGAGGAGTTAATCATTTTTCCTCATTGGAAAACACTCCCACATTACATGTGCTCCACCACATCCCATGTGCACACCTGAACACAAACAAAACGTTCTATTGAGATACTCAACATTTGGTGTAGCCAATGTGAAATTCTCTTTCCTAGTCTAATGGAAGAAACACCAACACCTTAAAGAGTTTCTTTGGCTCCCACTCGTTTGAACATCACCCTCCCTGGCCTGGGAGAAGATGGTTACTTTGAGTCGGACAGAATCTTCCAGGTGGATCTCCAAGGCTTTTTCACACATTTATATAGTACAGGTAATAGGAAGAACAATCTTTCGGCTGGCTGGCTGGCTGGATGATTATAAATGTTCTTCTCCAATACTTTTCTAGTTGTAAGAGAACAAGAAAGAGGGATAAATACTTGATCGAAGTCAAAGAAGACCGAATAAACGTTGGACGGATCAATTCTCCAGCCTTGATACCTTTATCGGAATTTTATACAATTTTTGGGGTACGGTTTCAAATGATAGCCGACACACACAATATATATATATATATATATATATATATATATATATATATTATATATATATATTATATATATATATATATATCTGGAAATTGCTGAGAAATCCAATTTCGGGGTGGGCTTTTATGAAATGCCCACCCGCTGGATAAGTTTTATGAAATACCCAGAATTAAGTATTTTCACGTTAAATATTCCAAGATTCCCTTTTAGATGCCACCCGCTAGAAACTGCTATTTTTATAATACCGAAACTACCCCTCCGTGCGAATTGGTCATCTATATGTATTTGAATTCAAAAAACTCAGATCTGGATTGCGATTTTCGTCTTCTTCTTCTCCACGGGAAATCTGAATTCCATTGCTCTCATATTCAGCAGAGATCGCAAAGATCGTTCGTAGTTCGGTGTGTTTTTCTTCAGTCGAACTCAGATCATCGCTCGTCATCATCATCACCATCATCATCATCTTCATCGTGGAGACATTTGAACTCAGATCTTCAATTGTGGAGAGAAGATCTTTCTTCTTCTTTTGCATAAGAATTATCATCGCTTTGAAAGAAGAACGAAACTCTTTATTCCTGAAAAAAACTAAATTACACGTTTTAACACTGGAAATGACCATTCTCCGTCTTAATTAGAACGGAGAATGGCATTCTCCGTCTTAATTAGGACGGAGAATGCCATTCTCCGTTTTATTTAAGACGGAGAATGCCATTCTCCGTCCTAATTAACACGGAGAATGACATTCTCCATTTCCGTCTTAATTAGGACCGAGAATGTCATTCTCCGTCTTAATTAGGACGGAGAATGGCATTCTCCGTTTTATTTAAGACGGAGAATGGCATTCTCCGTCCTAATTAACACGGAGAATGGCATTCTCCGTGTTTCTAACACGGAGAATGGTCATTCTCCTGCGTTTTAACACTAGAATGACCATTCTCCGTGATAAATTACACGGAGAATGGCATTCTCCGTCCTAATTAAGACGGAGAATGGTCATTCTCCGTTTAATTTAGCACGGAGAATGGTCATTCTCCGTCTTAATTAGGACGGAGAATGCCATTCTCCGTTTTATTTAACACGGAGAATGACATTCTCCGTTTCATTTAACACGGAGAATGGTCATTCTCCTGCGTTTTAACACTGGAGTGACCATTCTCCGTGTAAATTAAGACGGAGAATGTCATTCTCCGTCCTAATTAAGACGGAGAATGGTCATTCTCCGTGTAAATTAAGACGGAGAATGTCATTCTCCTGCATTTTATGGTTAGCTGAAACTTTGGAGGGCCATAACTTTTGACTGGGAGGTCGAAACGAGGTCCCGTTTGTCGCAAAATGAGCGTATCGTCGAGGAGACTGAAAGTAATAGCTTCACCGTTAGACGGCCTTCCGAAATTTTAGATTCGCAAAAAAATGATGTTTGGACCTCCGTTTTAGCACTTTTGTCGTTCGTCCCGGTCTTTCCGAAATTTTTCGACGAGTTTTTGAAGATTTTTGAGGAGAAAACCTAGATTCGAAAGTGAGCAGCGTATGGAAGAAAATGGAGTATTGAAACGTTTTTTTAAGAGCAGTTTTGTGGGTGTTTCCAATAAATTAAAAGGAAGGGCAAAAGGGTCATTTGGAACCCGTTTTGGATAAGTTTCTCTAATTCTGGGCACGCGATGAAAGTTTTTTTAGCGGTGGGTTTTACATAAAACTTTTTTAGTTTTTGGGCATTTCATAAATCTTCCCTATATATATATATATATGACCTCTAGCCTAGTGGTTAAGAGAGATGCATGCGGCCCAAGTGAGTGGTTGGATTTCGAGCCCTAGTGGAGGCGAGTTCGCCACAATTATCCATTGTTTCAAAAAAAAAAAAAAAATATATATATATATATATATATATATATATATATATATATATATATATATATATATATATATATATATATATAAGGCAAATGACCTTTAGTCTAGTGGTTAAGAGAGATGCATGCAGGTTGGCGACAACAATAGCACAAGCAGAGAAAAGCTCGAGACGTCATCAATTTCTTGAGAAGAGAAAAGCTCGAGACATCATCAATATTGGTTGACGTCCAACATGCAGCGAAAAACTATTGATGAAGTGAAAAAGGTACCACATATATATACATGCATATAATTTTGTTTTTCCTGAGAAAGTACATGTACATATATATAACTTGATCCTATATTCACGTACCTTATACGTACATGTGTATGTACGTCCGTAAGAGTATGATAGCTAATTACGAGCGTAATCGCTGCAGTTTAGTTTACCTTCAGCACTGTCACAAATCAAACCTTGGGCCTTGTCATAGGGGTCCTTCAGATGGATGAGCTAAGAAAACTATATGACTCAATTATAGGGGGGCTTCCGTACAAGTTTTCCTCTCAATCTCCCTGGAACTACTTACAACAAGGCGCTTCATGTATGTATATATATACCAGTACTATTTAGTTTACTACATTTTGACTGTAAGGTTAATTATATGGCACCGCAGGCACGAACCCAAATTTTGAATATTCTTGAGCAAGAAATTGACAAAAGGATGCAGAGTAAAGAGGTATATGAGAAGAAAGAAGATCTAGTTGACTGGCTTATAAACAACACAGACTACTCCAGGGAGAGAACATCTAACTTCTTATATGGGTTGATCCTTGGTGGTTATATTTCTATACCAGACGTCCTCGCTATGGCTATCTTTCTTCTTGGACGCTGTCCTAAAGCTATTGAACAATTACGGGTAAACCAATATACATTTGATTGCTCTTCTCATCTTTTGATGTTATCAATTTATTATGGTACGTTTAGGTTATAGTAGAAATTTATGTTGTCTCAAAATATAAACAAATTACATGATAAATCACAGGAAGAACATCAACGTATTATTCAAAGTCAAATAGAAAAAGGAGACAATATACTGACATGGGAACACTACAAAAGCATGGAGTTCACGTTCAAGACTGTCAACACAGGGGTGTGCTCAAGTCTGCTATCCGGAGGGTCATGAAGGATAGATCGGGTACGGACCTCTGGCGGGACCCTTGGATTGATCGGCGTTCGTTGCTAGACATCAGGGGATCCCCGACTCACACGGAGGACAGGCAAGGTATGAGGTGTAGTCGGATCTTACGAGATGGAGAGTGGAGACCGGAATCTTATCGGTACACTGAGGAGCTGGGAGGGTTCATTATGTCTACAGTCATTGATTCGGCTCTACCTGCGGATTGGTGGATTTGGGAGCCGGCTGGAGCTTCATCGGGCTCGGGAGAGTTCCAGTTCCGTAGTTGCTACAATCTTATCCGGCACACTTTCCCTATGAGTTCTGATTACGAGTTCGTCTGGTGTAAGGGTCTGGCCAGGAAGATGCAGTTGTGTGTTTACAAGCTTCTTCTGGGTCGCCTCTTGACGAGGGATCGCCTGAGTTCTTTTGGAGTACCGTTGCCGGATCCCAAATGTGTGTTTTGCTGTTTGGAGCCTGAGTCTATTAAACATATCTTTTTCGAGTGCACTCTGGCATGGCAGATATGGTCGGAGCAGAGTCGGGTATTGGGGGCGTACGTCTCTGGTAAATGCATTGGGGACATCATCCAGGTGATACGAGATAGCAGGGGTCGAGGTCAGGACTGGTTCCGCACAGCCAGAGTTCGTCTGGCGGCTTCGGTTTGGCATGTTTGGCGGGAGCGAAACCGCCGGATCTTTGAGAGACTAGTCACACCTCCGGTTGGCATTCTCCATAATATTGAGTTTGATGTAAATGCTATGGAGAATGGATGAGTGTTGAGTGGGAGTCCCACTCAGATTGTATGTTGTATGATTATGGCTTCTCTTTTGGAATAAAATTTACCTTTTTCCAATATATATATATATATATATATATATATATATATATATATATATATTTTGCTTGTGATGAACGTTCATAAAGAAGCTTTCCTAATTTTATAATTAAAAAGAAATATTTTGGATTAGGTTTTGAATGAGACGATGCTGACTTATGGGCGGTTCCTATTTTTCAAGAGTAGCAAATAGGGATATCGAATACAAAGGTATTAGCAAAATTCCAGAGCTGATTATCATCAAATTTTCAACATCAACGCTTAATTGTTATCGTCCATCTACAATGTAGGCTACATGATTCCAAGTGGATGTAAAATCTTGAGCGCTAGCGCGAGATTCAAATATTTTGATCCTGAATCCTGAAAGCTTTAATCCGTGGAGATGGTTGGTGAGTTCAATACATGCCAAACAAATGTCTCTACATTCTATAGTTTTTTCTTTTGTGTAAAATAAATAGCTTGTGATAGGTTTTTCTATTTAATTCAGACTCGCTTTTTAATGTAAGATTCCATGATTTATGTCGGGCATCTTGTTTAATATCTTACTATTTCATTTTGTAGAGAAAGTGTAGTTTCTTCTTAGATATCATTTAATTTAAAATATTGTTTCCTAACTAGGTTACATAAATTAATTTACTAACATTATATCTTTGTAGGATTGTATAGCCTACACATGACTAAAAAGCAACAGAACTCTGATAAAAAGAAGCATAGTAGAAAAGCTCATCATGGTGAGCTTGTGAACCCATACAATGTTTTTGAGGTTGGTCAACCGCATTATTACACTAATACACTGTTATTAGCACCCATTCAACAAATTCAGTTTAAAATATATGAATTATGAGGTAGCTAATCACATTGATTTAAGCATCGGAGGGGAAGGAAGCCAAACAATCAAGTGTTGTGTTATGTCTTTGCTGATCTAGTGATACCTCATATGTTATATCTTCACATCTTCAAACCATAAACCCATAACGGGATTTGGAAGGTGATGGTCAATCGATAAATGATTAAATTAGAGATAGTTTAACTCATGTGGCTTATGTGTTCTTTGTTGCCCCTTAAACTAAGGTATTGCATATGCCTAAGGTTCTGCTTGGATTGAGGGAGGAAAAAAAAAAAGCAGACTTAAGTGGAAAAAAACAATTAAGTCAGGGAAGGAGAGTCATTACATATAAGCTTGAGGTTTTAAGTGGAAGGAGGATTAGTAAAAATATAATAGTTATCAAAATACTCTTTTTACATGTGACATAAAATTAGATTGTATTGAATTTTTAATTAAAATTTGTCAAAACAAAAAATATTTATGACTTTTCAAACAAGTCATCACTTCCTCTTGTTAACCCCCGATTTGGAGGGTGAAAAAAATGGACAAAATAAGTTTAAACTTTACCTCACTTAACCCTCTATGACTCTCCCTTCTTAACCGCCACTCTCAAACCAAATATATGTTTGTCCTTCACTTAACTCTTTTCACCGTCAATCCAAGCAGACCCTAAAAAAAAATGGCTCTTGAAAGCATGCTTCCGTCCCTCTTAAAAAGTTACAGTTTAACTAAGAAATGCAAGATGCCTAAAAATCATGCAAGATGCCTAAAAATCTAAGGATGGGAGGATTTTTAAAATAATGTCGATTTAACAAAATAGTGGTCATGATATCTTACTTGAACAAATTAGCATTTTGTGCCATGTCATCATAAATAATGAAAACATAGTTGAAAACTTATTTAGGGTTTAAAATAGGAAACCTGTTGAGAGTAAATAAGGGACTTTAGTCCCACATCGGTTAGATGTAATATGAAGAGGGGTTGGACCCTCTATAAGTAGTAGACAGTAGCCCTCAATAAAATTATCTGAGATATTAGACTCATTTCAACTTGGTATCAAAGCCAGGTTACCCTAGCCGCCGCCCCCTCCCTCCATTGCTCTATCTAATGTCTTACATGCTCCTTCCTTTCCTGTCAATCTTATTTCCATTAGCGCCATTATCCTTGATCTAAACTGTATTGTTTCCTTTGATATTCCTAAGGTAACTTTTCAGGAGAAGGGAACGGGGAGACGACTAGGCACTGGCACATGGCATAAGGTCTATGGTACTTGGACAGGAGCGGTCTGGATAGAGCACTGGCATCTTTGGTTGCAGACGCCCAACCGGAAGTCCGAAGTCGAAGTGTCGAAGCCGAGCTGCTCCTCCATCATCAGCGTGTAGGACATTCTTCTTTTCCCGTTATTAGTCGACTGTATCCGTCATTATATCAAAAAGCAAATAAAGAGTTGTTAGTTTGTGATGCTTGTGAGTTGGAGAAACATACCAGAAGCTCCTATGTGCATTCTGGGCATCGATGTTCTGCTGCTTTTGATATGATTCATTCCGATGTGTGGGGCCCTTGTCCTACAAACGGTGTTAACGGTTATAGATGGTTTGTTACTTTTATTGACTGCTCTACCCGCGTAACATGGGTCTACCTGCTGAAGAATAAAAGTGATATTTTTGAGGCATTTCAAAGCTTCCATCAACGGGTGAAGACACAGTATAATGCTCGTGTTAAGTGTTTCCGGTCGGATAATGGGACGGAATATACCCATAAGAGGTTTGCTGCGTATTTATCCTCTCATGGTATACTACATCAAACCTCTTGTGCATATACACCGGCTCAAAATGGTGTTGCCGAACGAAAAAATAGGCACCTGCTGGAGGTAGCTGGACGATGATGCTGGCTATGAATGTCCCTAAATTTTTGTGGGGGCAGGCTGTCTTGACAGCCTCTTATCTCATCAACAGGATGCCCTCTCAATTACTGGACTGGAAGACGCCTTTGGAAATGCTCACGAGGACAACTGCGTACACCGTTCCTCCGAAAGTATTTGGTTGTGTATGCTTCGTCCACGATAACAGGCCTGGTGTTGGTAAGCTGGATCCTCGAGCACTTAAGTGTGTCTTTGTTGGGTACACCGGGACACAGAAGGGTTACGTCTGCTGGAGCCCGGTTGAACGGAAGCTATTTGTAAGCATGGACGTTACATTCAGAGAGCTGGAACCTTATTATGGTTCGGACGAAGGTTCTGCGTTTGGGAACACGCCTCACACAGCGGGTGTTAGACGTGAGGGGGAGGTAGTACGCCCAAACGTAGTTGTCGGATCGGTACCTTGTCCTGTCGTGACAAACTGGCAGAAAGGGGGAGAAAGCATCAATGATACTGATACGGAGGATGAAGAAGACAATACGTACATTTCGCAGGGGGAGAAGCAGACAAGAAAAAAGGAGCTCCAAGTTTACAGAAGAAGACAGCAGAGGTCCAGTACTGTGCCGTACCCTGTGCCTATAGTGCCAAGTCCCTCGTCTACTCCTGTCCCGACTCCTGAAAATGTTACTCCCGCACCGGATCGCTCGAATTCGGAAGCGAATCTCTCCGATTCGGATGGTATGCTTTCTCCACCACCCATTGCTCCCTTAAGGAGGTCTTCTCGCATTAATGCGGGAAATGCTCCTATTCGTTATAAAGATTATGAACATGATATCGCCAACTACCTATCTTATTCTAATATTTCTCCGACTTATCAAACATTCCTCACTTCGTTAGACTCCACTTCTTTACCTAAGAATTGGCAGGAAGCAAAGAAGGACCCAAGATGGAAAGCCGCAATGATGGAAGAACTTGGGGCACTAGAGAAAAATAAGACATGGGAGCTGGTGCCATTACCTGAAGGGAAGAAAGCTGTGGGATGCAAATGGGTTTACACAATGAAGGAGACACCAGAAGGAAAAATTGAACGATACAAGGCGAGACTGGTTGCAAAAGGCTATACCCAGACATATGGTATCGACTATGATGAGACTTTTGCCCCAGTAGCGAAGATGAGTACCGTAAGAACACTGGTCTCCATTGCAGCAAACTATGGGTGGAAGCTACACCAGTTAGACGTAAAGAACGCATTTCTTCATGGAGACCTACAAGAAGAAATATACATGGAGACTCCTCCGGGGTGCTACTCTGTGTCAGATTCAGGTGAAGGAACGTCACATGAAAAAGTGTGCAAACTGAAGAAGTCGCTGTACGGGCTGAAGCAATCTCCTCGAGCCTGGTTTGACAGATTCAGAAGGGCTGTCACTGGCATGGGGTACCATCATACAAATGCAGATCATACTGTCTTCCTCCAGCATGCAAGGGGCCACATTACTATACTTGCTGTATATGTAGATGATATAGTGATCACAGGTGACGATGTAGTTGAGATCACTAAACTGAAGACGAAACTCGCCAAAGAGTTTGAGGTGAAGGACCTGGGAGAGATGAGATACTTTTTGGGTATCGAGGTGTGTGATGGTGAACAAGGAATTGTTCTCTCACAAAGGAAATATGCACTAGATCTGCTGAAGGAGACATGAATGCTGGGATGCCGAGCAGCAGTCACTCCAATTGACCAGAAGTGCAAGATGGAAGCAGAAGCAGGAAAGCCTGTTGATCGCGAAAGGTATCAAAGGCTAGTAGACAGACTGATTTATCTAGGACATACTCGCCATGATATCTCATTTGCAGTAAGTGTTGTAAGCCGCTATATGCATGATCCAAGAACGGGTCATATGGATGCAGTATTTCAGATCCTAAGATATCTGAAAGGGACGCCGGGAAAAGGACTGTGGTTCAAGAAGAATGGATGCACAGATGTTGAGGGATACTGCGATGCAGACTGGGCATGCTGCATAGACGACAGAAGGTCTACCACAGGGGTACTGTGTTTTTGTAGGAGGAAACCTGGTTTCATGGAGAAGCAAGAAACAGTCAGTGGTAGCACGGTCGACAGCTGAAGCAGAATACAGAGCAATGGCTCTAGGAGTATCAGAATTGATATGGGTAAAGGCGCTGCTGACAGAGTTGAAGCTAGACAAGGGGACACCATTGCGCCTTCTGAGCGATAGTCAAGCTGCGATAAGTATAGCGAACAATCCGGTTCAGCACGACAGAACGAAGCACATCGAGATCGATCGATTCTTCATCAAGGAAAAGCTGGAACAAGGGATACTGAAGATTGATTATGTTCGCTCAGAAGAACAAGTGGTAGACTGTCTGACTAAGGGTCTTAGTTCATTGAGTCTGTCAAAGCTATGTAACAAGATGGGATGATTAATCTCTATCGCCATCTTGAGGGGAGTGTTGAGAGTAAATAAGGGACTTTAGTCCCATCGGTTAGATGTAATATGAAGAGGGGTTGGACCTCTATAAGTAGTAGGCAGTAGCCCTCAATAAATTATCTGAGATATTAGACTCATTTCAACTAAACCTCTCTATTATACCTACCATTTGTTATTTGTGAAATTATCTCAAATCCGACTACAAAACGGCCAACCGACTGAGAAATATATATTTGATATACTATTAGAAGTAGAATGGTCCTAAAACTGCTAAGGAACAACTATTCTGGGGCATTGGCCATACTATGATCATCAATGTGGGCCGACAGGAACATGCTTATGTGTGTAAGTAGTGAGTGTAACATTGGTTCCAAAACTCGTTTCCTTCTCATTAGACGATATTTTTCTAGTTCAGAAACGAAAATAATCCACGATTATTCTTTGTAAAGGAACCTATTCTGGTAAAGATGCCACAAGAATAGACACAAATTAACAAGATAAAAGATTTACAAAGATGAACATCTCTCATTATGAACATACACCTAGTTTTGGTAGGTGAACAAAATGGACAACATGAACCACAAATTTTGCCCCGGGGCACTGCCTTGGTCCTTTAACAAATTGTATGCATCTATCCAAATATATATATAATATAATATATATATATATTATATATATAATATATATATCTATATATATATATATATATATATATAATCCAAATAAAAAAATCCA